>PVKV010027698.1:9836-26180 GCA_004027835.1 Alouatta palliata | reverse complement strand
ATCGATGGCAAGGTCCGAACTGATATAACCTACCCTGCTGGTTTCATGGATGTCATCAGCATTGACAAGACGGGAGAGAATTTCCGTCTGATCTATGATACCAAGGGTCGCTTTGCTGTACATCGTATTACACCTGAGGAGGCCAAGTACAAATTGTGCAAAGTGCGAAAAATCTTTGTGGGCACAAAAGGAATCCCTCGTCTGGTGACTCATGATGCTCGCACCATCCGCTACCCTGATCCCCTCATCAAGGTGAATGATACCATTCAGATTAATTTGGAGACTGGCAAGATTACTGATTTCATCAAGCTTGACACTGGTAACCTGTGTATGGTGACTGGGGGTGCTGACCTGGGAAGAATTGGTGTGATTACCAACAGAGAGAGGCACCCTGGATCTTTTGATGTGGTTCACGTGAAAGATGCCAATGGCAACAGCTTTGCCACTTGACTTTCCAATATTTTTGTTATTGGCAAGGGCAACAAACCATGGATTTCTCTTTCCCGAGGAAAGGGTATCCGCCTCACCATTGCTGAAGAGAGAGACAAAAGACTGGCAGCCAAACAGAGCAGTGGGTGAAATGGTCCCTGGGTGATATGTTAGATCTTTATGTGTAATTAAAATTCATCTGGCATGATTAAAAAAAAATACAAAAATTAGCCGGCATGGTGGCGTGTGCCTGTAACCCCAGCTACTTGGGAGGCTGAGGCAGGAGAACCACCTGTACTCAGGAGGCGTTAGTTGCAGTGAGGCGAGATTGCACCATTGCACTCCAGCTTGGGCAACAAAGCTAGATGCTGTGCCAAAAAAAAAAAAAAAAAAAAAAGACATTTGACTTCTATTGATTTCTTCTAAACCAAATATTAAAGTTGGCTTCTAACACTCATTTTCGGTGAGGATCATTTCAACACAACCATGAGGAAGAGTAACTCTGTATTTAGCAATTTCCCCAGTGTCACAGAAGCAAAGGTTCAAACCAAGTCTTCTTTCTGGCACCAAAGCCTGTGCCCTGCACCACTATGGTAGATGGGATTGAAACACCTGGTCCTGACTCTTCACTCCCCTTTGTCATAACATTGCAGAGCCCACCCTCAAAGGGTGGTATAGGTTCCTGACCCATTGATGTGTGCTTGGTCACATGACTTGACTGGCCAACGGAATCTGAGACATCATGGTGTACTCAGTGGTCTTAAGAGTTTGAAAGGCTTGGCTTAGCTCTGAGGGCTTCTGTGATAGCCCTAAGACATGAATTTCCCAGGAAGCCACTGCCCCCTTCAGCCTGGGCCCAGAATAAACACTGTGAAACAGATCTGAACTTGACCCGAAGCCTGCAGCCAAGTTCCGAAGTGGGCAAATTGGAGCTCTGAGCCTGGAGTCCAGTCAAGTACAGCAGCATGCTGGTCTACCTGCAGACCCATGGGAAAAAATCCAACTTGTCATTTTAAACCATTAAGTTTTCAAATAATTTCTGTAAGCCTAGCATTATTGTACCAATAGTCAACTGATAACACCACGATTTGACATATGCAAAATATGGTCCTTGGACACTGGTATCAAAATCATCTGGCACTTCTTAATAATGAAGATCATAGGAAGATACTACTTATTTGCACTAAACAGTTTAATGGAACAAGTCAGCAGGAGATACTAAATTTAAGAATGTATTAAAATTAATATTGAAGCCATTCAATTTCTTGATATTTCTCCAGGGGAAATCCTTATAGATAGATGTCCATAAATAGGGCAAGGAAGTAATGTTGTTTGTAACACTGAATATCTGGAAATAACTTGAATATCCATCAACAGAAGAATGGTTAAATGAATGATGCCATTTCTACCTTATGGCATACTAAGTGTTATTTGTTAAACGGAAGTGAGAAAAATTCTCTGAGTCATACTGTTTGGTGAAAAGTCAAGGTGCAGAACAATATACGCAGTAAGAATTCATTTATGTAAAGAAAAAGCACATTTATGTAAATGTATTTAAAAAGATTATAGTTACACAAACCAAGTTGATAAGTGATGACCTTTGGGAAGGTATGATGTTGAGAAGTTGAGGGGGTGGTCATTGTTTTACGTGTAGTGTTTACTGTTTTTACACTGACTAGGTTGTACACATATATTACTTATGCCATTAAGAAGAAAAACATTATGTATTTTTAAAGGCAGGCTGAATGTAGTGGCTCATGCCTGTAATCCCAGCACTTTGGGAAGCCAAGGTAGGAAGATTGCTTGACAATCTGGGCAACATAGTGAGACCTTGTCTTTACAAAAAATTAAAAAAAATTAAAATTAACCAGGCATGGTTGTGTGCCTCTGTAGCCTCAGCTACTTGGGAGGCTGAGGTGGGAGGATCGCTTGAGCCCAGGTGATAGAGGCTGCAGTGAGCTGTGATTTCGCCACTGCACTCCAACCTAGGTGACAGAGCAAGACCCTGTCTCTAAAAAATTTAGAAAAATGTAGATTTTTAGGTTTCACCACAAATCAGAGGAGTCTAGGAATCTGTGTTTAACTAAATTTTCAGTCCCTGTCTTCTCACTTGCGCAACTCAGCAGCAAGCTCAGGAGGAAGCAGCCAGCCAGGGGAAGAGCTGGAAACGTGATGCCACCTGGGCGAAAGACACACTGCAGGATTTCCCCTGTGTGGAGGAGGTGGAGGAGAATTCTGCCTGAAGGTTTTCCGTTTTAAGAAAGGCAAAGGAGGGGCCCCATGGGTGGTTCACACCTGTAATCCAGCACTTTGGGAGGCCAAGGCGGACAGATCCCCAGGTCAGGAGATTGAGACCATCCTGGATAACATGGTGAAACTCCATCTCTACTAAAAATACAAAAAATTAGCCAAGCGTGGTGGATGGACCTGTAGTTTCAGCTACTCGGGAGGCTGAGGAGGGAGCATTGCTTGAACTCAGGAGGTGGAGGTTACAGTGAACCAATATTGTGCCACTGCACTCCAGCCTGCGTGATAGAGCGAGACTCCATTTCAAAAGAAAAAAAAGAAAACCAAATGAGCTTCTAGAGCCATTTGGCAGCTGGAGAAAGTCTCTGTTAATGGCTAGGATGTCCTCTACAGGGCATTGTCATCCCATCCTGGTCCCATCCTACCCCTGGGGGAGTATATCTGAATCTTGGAAGGGTAAGAGGAGGTACTGGAGATAGTTGTATTTATCAGAAGAGGGCATGAGAATCGAGGTGAGGCATCCTGAAGTGTGGCCAGCCTAGGGAGAGGGCACTGGACACCATTCCACGTGGAGACAGTCTGAAAAAGATGAATTAGGAGACAGGAATAAAGTCAGTGGGAGTTTTCAGTATATTTTTTGAACAGTTTCATCTATAAAACCAGGGCCTTGCCCTGAAAAACAGTCCCTTGTGCCCTCTAAGTCTGTGATCTTCTGGGACTCTCTGCTGGAGGTCAGGCTCATCAAACCCAACAGGGTAGTGGCACCTCCTGGAAGTGCTGATGTGAATGCCCAGGCCCTGCAGCCTCAAATCAAGTAGAAGAAGAGCCGTGAGCTGGGCACACTCACCTGCCGTGATAGGAGTCAGGTCCCCAAATCCCCAGTCCAGGTTCATGGCTGTTCCCAGGACACTCCTCACAGGTCACAAGTCCCTGTTATATCAGGGACTTGCTTTCTCAGCAGTTGAGTCATGCCAAGCCCAGCTGACCTGCCTAGTTGGCTTCTCCAACAGCTGAAAGTCCCATGCAGAGGCTGCCCTGCTGCCTTCCCTGGAGGGGAGGATTTGTAGCCGTGCCCTGGAGTGTCTGCTCACCAGCCCTTCCGTGTCTCTCCTCGCCAGCAGACTATGAGACGGTTGACAGGGCTGCCCAGACCAGAGTTGAGGGCAGGAGCCTTCCATGGCTGGGCCACTGGGGCTGGGGCAAGAGGGACTGAAAAGAAACCCGAAGTATGTAATGCGATTGTTGTGCTGCCCCAAGTTTCCAGCAGGAGGAAAGTGAGAGGAGAAAAGGGCAGGACTGAATGCTGTATTCCCCCAGATTCCTAGCTGGAATCCTAACATCCCGCCACCGCCCATGATGGTATTAGGAGGTGGGGCTCTTGGGAGGTGATTAGGTCATGAGAGCAAAGCCCTTGTGAACGGGAGTAGTGCCCCTATAAAAGGGACCCCAGAGAGCTCCCTCTTCCCTTCTACCATGGGAGGACACAGATAAAGGCACCATCTATGAACCAGGAAGCAGGCCCACACCAGACACCAAACCTGCTGGTGCCTTGATCTTGGACTGCCCAGCCTTCAGAGCTGTAAGAAATAAATTTCTAGCTAGGTATGATGGCTCATACCTATAATCCCAGCTACTTGTGAGGCTGAGGCAGGAGAGTCACTTTAGGCCAGGAGTTTGAGAACAGACTGGGCAACACAGTGAGACCCCATCTCTAAAAAGGTAATGACAGGCTGGGTGTGGTGGCTCATGCCTCTGTCTCAAAAAAAAAAAGGTAAAAACAACAACAACATTCTGTTGTTTTTAAGCCACCCAGTGTGCGGTATTTTTGTTACAGCAGCTGAATGGACTAAGACATGTTCAATGACAAATTCGTGGCCTTTTGCCTGAGAAAGCCTTATTTAGTAAATCTGGGAGGAGCTGAGAAACCTTCATTTTTCTTCTTTTTTTTTTTTCACATCAGACAGGTAATGTGCAGACATCATAATGAGATTCAAGGGTGACATATGTCTCACATATGCATGGATATCCGATTATTATGTTTAAGAACTAAAGGATTAAAACCTACATTTTAAAAGATTCTCTTAGGCTGGGTGTGGTTGCTCATGCCTGTAATCCCAGCACTTTGGGAGGCTGAGGCAGGTGGATCACCTGAGGTCAGGAGTTCAAGACCAACCTGACCAACATAGTGAAATCCTGTGTCTACTAAAAAGACAAAAAAATTGGCTGGGTGTGGTGGTGGGCGCCTGTAACCCCAGCTACTTGGGAGGCTGAGGCAGGAGAATCGCTTGTACCCAGGAGGCAGAGGTTGCAGTGAGCCAAGATCAGGCCATTGCACTCTAGCCTGGGCAACAGCAAGACTCTATCTTTTAAAAAACAAAAACAAAAAACAAAAAATTAGCCAGGCTTGGTGGCAGGCACCTGTAATTCCAGCTGCTCGAGAGGCTGAAGCAGGAGAATCACTTGAACCTGGGAGGTGGAGGTTGCAGTGAGCCGAGATCGTGCCACTGCACTCCAGCCTGGGCGACAGAGCAAGACTCCGTCTCAAAATTAAAAAAAAAAAAAAAAAATTAATAAAAGATTCTCTTAGGTCATGCACAAGCAGGTTTGAGAATGGTGATTTTAGGTTAACCTGGTTGGGGTTTGTTCAGAAAGCTTGAGAAGGGTCAGAGGTCAGTATGAAAAAGCTGACTTCGCTTCAGCTGTTAGGAGTTTCCCTCCCTGGAGTCAGGGGCAAGGGCTTGATTCCCCTTGTGACCTAGAACTCAAAAGCAGCCCCTTTTTACAGAGGGACAGTCAGATGTTGAACTGGGCTGGAAGTGAAGCTAACTAGAACAGCATCCCCAGGGCTGAGCCCCAGGCAGAGGGCCCAGGAGGAGCCGCCAGGCCCACATCTGCAGTCAAGATTCTCACTGGCAAATTCTTACACATTTGCAAAACGCAGCTAATGTTTCACGCACCGTCTGCATGGACAGCTGCTTTCTATTCTTGACGTGGGCCATAGGATCTCTAACCAGAGTGGACGTGCGTCCACATGTAATATATATATACCCTCTCTTGATAAGTCTGAAGCAGGGTGTGTCTGTAACTCCAGCTAAGGCAGGGCTCTGCCGGTTCCCTGATCAACCATAGAAGTCTAGATCAAGCCTCTGGGTATACAAGCCAGTTTCAGGAATAGGCGTGGGTGCTTTAATTTTAGGCAAGAGCAATCCTAACACTTACAGCAAAGAGCCTTCCCACCAGGCTAAAAGTTCCAGAAAGTTTTATATTACAGCACCAAATCCGGTGTTATGGTTCCAATCAATTCAGGAAATAAAAAGTCTACAATTTATTTGGGTCTCCAAGACTCAGAACTCCTGGCCAAAAATGTGCTCTTTGATCTTCATCCCTTTAATCTGAAGTATTCTCTAAATGCATTTCCATTTTAATGAACAATGCCTTCTACTGGCACAATACTTTTTATTGAAGGAACTCAGCTTGTGTTTCAGGATTCCAATCCTTGGATTAAAATCAGTGTCATATATCGGTCCTAGTGTGTGCCAGGTTCCTACCCTCAGTGACCTTAGTGGCAAGGGGCAAAACTCAAGGACGTAAACTAATAACCACAGCCATCAAAAGGCCAGAGCCAGGAGTTGGGGGTTCTCAGAGGGAGGCCATCAGTAGACATTTGAGTTGGGTCTCAAAGAATGGATAAGCTATTAAGAAGAGGAGAGGGGGAAAAGAGCAGTCCAGGCAGGAAGAAAGACTGAGCAGTGCAGAGAATGCTTGCAGAGTTGTGGCTAACTTAGTGAAGCCAGGAGATAGGGCAGTGGGAGGTGATGGGAGAGATGAGCCTGAGCACACAGTGGAGCCAGACTGTACTGGGCCAAACTCCCTCGGATTTGCTCAAGTAAAGAGCTGACGTACACAATGCTTCAGAGGAATCTCACAGAAATGGTGCGGGACAGCGCAATTGGACCTCCAGTCACTCTCTCTGGTGGCCCCTGGTTTCTCTGCACACTGCATCCTCTGATCTCCCATTGGGCACCTCTGGCCTTGACTCAAGCCAACCTGTAGGCCAAGCATCTGTCACCACAGTCTCTTGATTCTTGGTTCCAACTCAACAGAGACACGTTGATTAGCCAGTGGCCAATGGACTGTCTGTCTCCTGGTCAGGTGTCTACCTCTCGAATATCAGCTGTTCTGGTCAGGGGCAGGGTGGGGCTGTTATACAGTGAAAACACAACCTACTGGGCTCACCCTTCAATAGAGGATATAGTGTGTGGAAGTTTAAACAAAGAGGTATGGGCTGGGCAGGTCTCCAAACGGGTCTCCTTCCACTACAGTAGGGGTCAGTGGGAACTATCACATTTTTTGAGGAGGAAAATAACATAACGAAGGCTGTAATTCTGGAAGACTACTCTCTACCATGTGAAGGATAAGACTGAAGGGAAAGGGGAAGTTGCCAACACGTATCAAACATCTGCTATGTACCACACGCTTGCCACATGTATCAACCATGTACCTAGCCCTTATTATGCTACATATTGTATGCATATTACTTTTTCTAGTTTTCACAAGAGCCCATTTTATTTATGAAAAAACTGTAATCTCAGTGCATTGGGAGGTTGAGGTGGGAGGATTACTTGAGTCCACGAGTTTGAGACCTGCCTGGACCAAAAAACAAAACAAACACACACACATGAAATTAGCTGGGCACGGTGGTGCATGCCTGTAGCCCTAACTTCTAGGGAGGCTGAGGTGGAAGGACGGCTTGAGTCCAGGAGTTTGAGGTTACAGTGATGAGCTATGATTGCACCACTGCATTCTACCCTGGGTGACAAGCTACCCTATCTCTTAAAAAAAGTTAGTAAGTAAAAACAAAAGAGGCCAGGAAGGAAAGTGAAGTAATTTGCCCAAAGTCACACAGCTAGCCAGTGGCAGAACTGTGGTTGGAACTTAAAAGCTGTCCAGACTTGAAATCCACACCAAGCAGAAAATCTGCCAGGACAGACCCATCTGCAGGTGCCTCACGTGCCACAAGTTCGGACGGAGCTTGTCATCTGCTGCCTGTTTTCTATTCCTCTTCCGTATCACCATCCTCCCAGTCACCTACACCCACATCCTTCTAAATCTCAGTCTCCTTGTCTGTAGAACAGAGATAATAATCATGTATCCTGAAGGTTGTTGTGAGAATTAACTTAGAGAATTCTCATGAAGTGCTTAGCACCATGCATGGTGCTATGGTGTTTGCCAGTGTCCCCAACTTTTTGCACCAGCACCAGTTTCAAGGAAGACAATTTTTCCATGGCCTGAGGGTGGGCATGGGGGTTGCGGGGAGAGTTACAGGATGAAACCATTCCACCTCAGATCATCAGGCATTAGATTCTCATAAGGAGACTGCAACCTAGATCCTTCACATGCACAGTTCACAATAGGGTTTGTGCTCCTATGAGAATCTAAATGCCACTGGTGATTTGACAGAAGGTGGAGCTCAGAGGGTAATGCTCAACCACTTACCTTCTGCTGTGCAGCACGGTTCCTAACAGGACACGGATTGGTACCAGTCCACAGCCCAAGGGCTGGGGGCTACAGAATCAACAGAAAGAGCAATTGATTGGCTCTGGGGAACTACAGGAGTTAACTTGGAGTTTTACTTATCTAATATAGGAGCTGGCAAACTTTTTCTGAAAAGGGCCAGATAGTGTTTTTGCCATTGTAGGTCATACAGTCTCTGTTGCAACTTCTCAACTTTGCCATTGTTGGGCAAAAGCAGCCATGAGCAAGACATAAATGAATGAGTATGCTAAGTTCCAAGAAAACATTATATACAAAACAAGCAGGAGCCAACTGGACTGAAGGGTTGTCTTTTGCTGCCTCATGGTCTTTGCCCTGCCTCTTCTCATGAAGAGGCCACGTCTGTTTAGTTCATTGATTTTTCTCCAGGGTCTAGTGCAGTGCCTGGCACATAGCAGACATTCCATAAATATTTATTAAAGGACTGGCTAAATGAGAGAAAGCAAACAAGTCAGAACAAAAGAAAGACTGAGAAGAGACAAACCTCTGAGATCACCTGGCTATCTGTTACAGGGTTCTGTGTAAGAAATAGAAACCAAGTAAGGTTTTTAAGCAAAGAAGAATGTAACATGAAGAACTGCAAACTTGTTGGAAGGGCTGGAAGAGAGGGCTCTAGGCTGGGCCTCTGAGGATGGCTCCCAGAATGTGGTGAAACCAATTTGCCAGGGGAGCTATCACCTCTGCCACAATCAGGAAAATGGACTCAGGAAGCTGCCATTGGAACTACTGTCTGCAAGAACATCATGGCTGTAAGATGAGGTCGGAAAGTGGTCAGAAAGCCAGGAACGGCGTGAATTACTGCCACCACCACATTTGCTAGGCAGAGGAACCTAGCCACTGCTACGTTCACAAGATTCTTGACGCCCATGAAGCTGGAGAATGGCGATCAGTGGCTCCATGAACTTGCTTCAGAAAGTAGCCAAAAGCTGCAAGACATTGGCCTCCGCCTTCCAAGCTTTGTGCAAACACATCTGATTGGTGTAGCTGAACTTACAGTCATGATCCTAACGAAAAGAGAGTCTGGGCAGTGTAGTTTTTAGCTTCCTAGACTCTGCAGCACCAGGAGGCACCCTAGAAAGATGTGGGAATGGATTCATGCAACATTTAGCATAGAGTATGCATTCTCATGATTGATTGCTACAAAGTAAACTATCCCAAGCCTTAATGGCTTAAAACCACAATCATTTGTTTTGTTCAGAGATTTGAAATTTGGGCAGAGCTGGGTGGGGCCAGCTCGTCTCTACTTAATGATGAGTCAGCTGGGGTCGTTCAACATGGGCGCCACCGTGTGAGCCAGCCCACGCACACACGGGAGCCTAAGTGGAGACGAACCGAAGCCCCCAACAGTAGCCCCAGCTGAGCTCCTGAGGTCAACAGCTGGCATCAGCGTAGCAGCCGCGTTGACGCAGAGCCAGTGTGAAATGTGAGAGCCATTGTGATAGCAGCTCCTCCAGCTACACTCGAGCTGCCCTAGCTGATGCCGTGTAGAACGGGGGTGAGCTGGCCTCGATGAGTGCCGCCCAGACTGCAGATTTGTGATCAAAATAAACGGCTGTTTCTATTTCTGCCACTAAGTTTTGGAGTGGTTTGTTATGTAGTGAGAGATCACCAGTATGTGCAGGTTGTGCTGAATGGGAAGGAGGGAGGGAAACAGATGGGGCAATCAACAAGAAAGGAAGCCGCCAAAGCCAGAGAGGGGTATTGGCTGACCTGAACGTAAGCTAGGTCCACCTCGCCCTGCACCCCAACATTCAGCCTTACCAGCTTTCTAACTTGGATGCTTCCTGAAAATCAACCAAGTGTGGTTTGGGGCTGTATCTGCCCAGGCAGTGGGTCAAAGCTTGGGCAGAATGCTGGAAGAACACTGTAATTTTATAGGTACTGCTGTCTGGGGACGCTGTCTCTCCCAGAAACTGCCCCTCAGCAATTTCTGATCATGGCAGAAGATTTAGATTCTGAAATTGCAAACCGTCATAAAAAGGCAAGACTGACCTATGGAGGTTGTGATTTTTACACAGGGTTCCAGGAGAGTTCAGGTGATCTCAAACTACAGGGTTGTCACAGATAGTTGCGCCAGTTGTGTACTGCACAATTCTAGGGGGCACCATTCACATTCTAGTCATTATCCTTTTGCATATTTATTACAACTATTTCCTGGCAGATGGCAGCAAAGTGTCTCCAGGCAGGGTAGCTTTTTCGATTTGCATAAAGACGATTTATAGCAAGCGGCAGGAGGTGTAGGTACAAAACTAGTGTCTAATAAATCTTCAGCCAGTAGCAGCGGTTGAGGAGAGAGATGGAAGGAGTGGGGAGGAGTATTAGGATAAGGGAAGGTCCTTTTGCTTAACCAGAATGGGCACCCAACAGATAAGAAGTGTTGAGATGTGTGGGGTTCAACGTTCACCATCATGGGACCAGCAAGTTTGTAGAAGAGACGGGAATTAGTCTGACAAAGGAAACAGGTTTGCCCTGAAAGGTAGTACTCTAAGGGCTGAATTTATTTTTAAAAACTTTTTTTTTTTTTTTTTCAGAGACGGGGGCTTGCTTTATTGCCTAGGCTAGAGTGCCGTGGCACGATCACAGCTCACTGCAGCCTTGACCTCCGGAACTCAAGTGATCCCCTCCCATCTCAGCCTTCTGAGTAGCTGGAACTATAGGTGTGTGCTGCCGTGCCCTACTAAATTTTTAATTTTAATTTTTTTTAGAGGCAACATCTGGCTATGTTGCCCAGGCTGATCTCAAACTCCTAGCCTCAAGCAATCTGCCCACCTCAGCCTTCCAAATAGCTGAGATTACAGGCGTGAGACACTGTGTAAGGGCTGAATTTAATAAGTAGATAATGATCCTTTGTGGAGATGTGGGGATGAAGAGAATTAATGAATATATAAGTAAAAATTTCATGATTCTAATGAGATTGGGGAGCAAGGGGTGAGGAGGAGGGAAGAGGAGGAGAGGAAGAGACAGGAACATTAGCTGACACGGGTGTGCCCTGTTGAAGTGAAGGGCAACTGGTACACTGACAAATTCCAGCCCACCTTCAGCCACTCTGGGTCTGAAAATCTACATGAGTCATGAACAAATATCCTAATTCACGGCAACAGTGCAGCTTCTGACCGTCAAGGTGGATTACATGCTATCTTTTTATTCCGACTGATTGTAGATTGCAAAACCTTTACAGTTGGAACAACATTCTCCATTTTGCATTTGATTCTGAAGCAGAATCCCAGCCAAGCACAGCTTTTTGTTTTATCTCTGTATCTTCCAAGGTCTCCTTTGGCTGCATGCGTGTTGCTTTTGTTCTCGGCTTGCTGTTTTAAGGATAGCTTTGCTGCATTTCCATTTCCCCCCCCCCACTATTCAAAACAAGTACTTATCTGAATTAGAGCAGAAAAATACTGCATAGAACGAAGCATTGCTTCTCCCCCTCTCACGGTGAGGTCATGGTTCAGTGGTAGCAGCAATGACGAATGCTTTGCACTTTCATTTAGAGAACTTCAGGAAAGTGTAAACAAATATATTCTCCAAAATTTGCAGGTAAGAGGAGGAAGGTGAAGTGGTTTACGAAAGATTGTGCTGATTACAGTCTGATTTCTCTTCCCCTTCCCAATTATTTTACAAATTATGCTTTGGTGAATAGTCCTAGAACTGCTCACCTTTTAAATCAAACTAAAGTCCACCGAAGTAGGAAAATTATGCATTTTGCATAAATGATGTGGGCAAATTATTATTCAGTTTTTAACAGGGGTTTCCTATCGCTTTCCTTTGCATAACGTAATATGGTTAATTTACCAGAAAGCATTGTTATTCACTCCCTGATTCTCTAGGCAACGGCTGCCGTTTGCTCACCATTTGCTCCCTCTCTGGGAATTGACAGACCTTCTGGCTCCATTCAGGGTGGTTTGGGTTCCCGAGCAATCTCTAGAGGCTCGGCTTCCCTTCTGGTATCTTCCAAGGTTTACCCCTTGGGAGGAGTCTAAAAAAATGAAAGGATTCACATACCTGCATTTAGTTTATGAGTGGCTTAAATGAATCCTTTTGTAAATACACACACACACACACACACACACACACACACACACACACAAAGATGAAATCTCTTGCTATTTAGTGGTATTTCCCCACAGTACTGTGTCTATGCTTTTCATTAAAAACACTATCAAATAATATTTGTTTCATTCTCTCCTGCTTCCAATTAGCCACCCATTGATTATTACATAGTAAGCACTTGATAATTAACTGAAGGAAAACTATTCAGCACACCATGCGTGTGCTAGTATCTATCTTCCTTCATGAATGTACATATTGCACCATGATTCAAGCAAAACAGCCTGGCTAGTAAGTGAAAGGAAAGGATGACAATGGATTTGTAAATAGGAGAAAACCTCCCACTAATTGTTATTAAGAGAGATAGTGAGGAGTTATTCCAAGCTTCTTCCTAGCAATTCTTTTGTTCTCATACTTTATGAGAATATGAATATGAATATATTTCAGACCATATCCTAATTGAGACACTGGAGCCAACAACCTGCTAAAATCTTCCTCCATCCTTGAATGGTATTATCTACCCATGCCCCCCTCCACCCATTTAGTGGGCCACTAATCAGAATAAATGTCGTACCTATGTACTGTTAATGGGGTCGGGGGAGAAGAGAGAGATAGAGAGGAGAGAGAGAGGGAGAGAGAGGAGAGGAACAGAGAGACAGATTGAGATTCTTGTGGGTAAACTTTTGGTTTGCCTTCATTTAGACCCATTTGTTGATGTCTTCCATATTGAAAGCATGAGGTAACCCCTAATGGGGGCTAGAAATCAGGAGGAAATACAACCAAAGGCGAGGAGTATTAGGCCCCTACTAAGCACTATGTAACCTACTTTCATAAAATTAAGAGTAAAGATCAGACAGCACCTCTTCCAGGAAGCCTCCCCTGCAGCCCCCACCCCACATGTTACTCCTTTGCTAACAACCGTGCTTCCACCTAAGAGAGCTTATTGCAACTATTTTTATGGGTCTCCAATCTTACTAGGCTGTGGATATTCATTGTCTCTCTCTGAATTTCTGAGGCTAGGCACAGGGCCTAGCCCATAAGAAGTACACAACGAAAGTGTGGAGTAGTGAATGGTAAGTCTTTACACCATCTACAGTCACACACACCTGCATCCCATTGCCTTGAACAGCGCTGGAAAGGACTCCACTCATGCCAGCTTTGGTTTCTTTCTCCAAATGTGTCCAGTGTCTCCATCCTTCCTACTCCCACTGGCTGCCATCTTGGTTAAGCAGGCCGACCTGAGCAGACCTCTACTCCCAGGTGGCTCTGATGGCTTTCCTCTTCCTTCTCATCCTCAGACGCCCTCACCTTCTGTCTCGTTGTCAGTCACGGGGCACTTTGCTGGGTGAAAAAGGAAATTAGATGAGAGAATCCGTATTAACGCTAATGTTACCTTTCTCATGTACAATATTATGGGCAACACCTTCACACTCTGCAGGGCACAGGGGCTTCCTGCATCATGCAAGGGTGTGCCAGAGACACCACAAGCCACAGGCTGGGTAACATGGCACAACTTGATGACTTGGGAAAATAATCTTTATCTGAAGACAAAGATGGATATCTTAGGGAGTAGAATATCAACTTTTCATAAAATTACAAAGCTAAAATGAGCCTTTGAAGGCACTTAACTTAAGGCTACAGCCTGGGCAACATAGTGAGATCTTGTCTCCACAAAAAAATAAATAAATAAATAAAATTAGCTGAGCATGGTGGCATGCCCCTGTAGCCCCAGCTACTTGGGAGGCTGGGGTGAGAGGATGGCTTGAGCCCAAAAGGTTGAGGCTTCAGTGAGCCATAATCACACCACTGCACTCCAGCTTGGATAACAGAGTGAGACCCTGTGCACTGCTCCCTTTCTCCCCTTCCAGAAAAGACTGTGGCCAGTTGTGGTGGCACATGCCTGTAGTCGCAGCTACTTGGGAGGCTGAAGTGGGAGGACTGCTTGAGCCCAGGAGTTTGAATCCAGCCTGAGCAACATAGTGAGACCCCATTTCAAAACCAAACTGAACCAAAAAAAGACTATGTATCACGTGAGACCATTTACTTCATGCTGTCTCCCAGGTTCCAAGAGGTACAAGTTTATCCTCACTGGGATTGCAACAGTTCTGGGGAAAGGTTTGGGAAGTACGAAGGGGTTCACTTCAGGCTCTAGACTGGGCCTTCAATCATATCTGGAACACTGGTGACCACACATTCATAATGCACAGGGCTAGCATTGTGGGCAGCATGTAGTCAGTCCCACGTGCTTAGCAGGTGCTTAGGTAAATATGCCATTTGAAGGTAAACCATTCACCCCACTGGACAGTGGGCCTCATCCACCTAACAGTCCATCCATCCGTCCAGCCAACATCTGCCAGAAGCTCATCACTCTTCAAGGTGCAGGGAGAATAATGCAGAACCAGTCAGGAAGTTTCTGTTCTCAGGCTCACAATCTGGCAGGGCAAACACATTGCAAGGAGAGCAGTATTAAGTACATTGGTGGCATTAAACACGTTATTAGAGAGTAGTAAGTCGTATGGAGAGGGGCACAGTGTTCTGGCTGTCGAAGAAGCCGTCATTTGTCACTGATTACATTTTGTTAGCATGGTCCTTGCAACACTGGAAAACCATTTATTTTTATTTTCAGTGTTCAGAATTAATTTTTAGAGTAAAGGCGTATTTGTCCTTCCGTAAGATTCTGAATATTTTGCATGTTTGGAAAGAATGAGGTATGATTTAGGAGTTTATTGTGTATGAAAACTTTCTGGGAATATAGGTGTATATAAATTATGAAGGTCTATTTGATAGTTCAAATACAGTAAAGGTATTATTTTTCATTATTTTCTTCCCCATAGATATAAGCTATTTTTGAGGATTAAAGAACAAATATTCAATTGGCAATTGCTTTAGTAATCTATACCTCACTCTATCATTTTTAGAATAAAAATGTGTTTAAGCTTCCTTCCCCCGCCCCCAAATCAAAGCCAGTCTCCTTCCTCCCTTCTAACAAATATTTTTGACAGCCTAATTGAATTCAATAGTACTGTATAATATACAGTGGTAAGAAGGTCAACAAAAGTCATCTAAACCTATTAAAATACCTTTCAGGAACAAACTGACCAAAGAACATTTTGATTCCCATACAAGTTGTTAGGAAATGCCTATCACATGACTTTGCCCTGAGGCATGACTAATAAACAGATGACATCCCTTTTGCAGTGGGCTGTGGTACAATTCTCTTCTGCCTGTTGCTGAAAACTGTACTTTCTTTCAAGATTCATAAAAGAACCATTGCAATTAATACATTATACATTCTTAAGACCCCCTGGGAAATTGCAGGTAATATTTTGCCATGCTAATGCTACTATAAAATCCTCTGCTGCCAACACTTGGCCACAGGAGGATTCCTATCTTTCTCAAAGCAGGTAAACACCTTCTGGAGCTTGCAAGGAAATCTTCAACAGTGTGGCTGTGTTTGAGGGATTACATATGCCGTTAACTTTTCTCATGGAAATGCCTGGTTCCGCATACACCTTTCTGTGTAAAGACGATGGCACAGCCAAGTGCATCATGTGTCTCTATCTACCCTGATGTTCTAAAGCACAGGACCCTCTGTCTCCTAGGCTCTCTGGTCCTCTCAGCCTGTGAACTGATCATCAGAGGAGATCAGGAGCTGCAGAGAATGGGATGAACAGAAATCCTTTTCTCACAGTTACAATGTCTGAACTTTGCAAATGGTCTTCTCCAATAGGTTTGTTATTTGATTTTTAAAAAGTAAAAAGAGTTAAAGAGGTTGGTGCAGTAGCTCTTGTCTGTAATCCCAACACTTTGGGAGGTCAAGGCTGGAGGATTGCTTGAACCCAGCAGTTCCAGACCAGCTTGGGCAACATGGCAAGACTTCAGTCTCCACAAAAAATAATCATAACAGGCTGGGTGCTGTGGCTCATGCCTGTAATCCCAGCTCTTAGGGAGGCAGAGGCGGGAGGATAGCTTGAGCCCAGGAGTTTGAGACCTGCCTGGGCAATATAGCAAGACTCCGTACTCTACAAAAAGGAAAAAAACCAAAAAGACAAAAAAAAAAAAAAAATTAGC
>PVKV010027697.1:0-16271 GCA_004027835.1 Alouatta palliata | reverse complement strand
GGTCGAGATTATTAAAGTTAATGTATTTTTTTTCATTGCTAACGATCAGCTGAGCCTTCAGTGAGTCATAATCTTTTTGCTGGCAGAGGGTTTTGCCTTGATGTTGATGGCTGTTGACCCAAGTTGGTGCTTGAAAGTTGGGGTGGCTGTGGCAGCTTCTTAAAATAAGACAATAATGAAATTTGCCACATTGACTCTTCTTTTCATGAAAGATTTCATCTAACCCAAAGGAAAACTTTCAAAATTGGAGTCAATCTTCTCAAACCCTGCTGCTGCTTCATAAACTAAGTCTATGGAGTATTCTAAATCCTTTGTTGTCATTTCAACAGTTCACATCTTCACCAGATTAGGTTCCATCTCGAGAAACGACTTTCTACAAGAAGCAACTGCTTATCCATTCAAGTTTTATTCTGCTATTGCACTTATTCAATTACATCTTCAGGCAGCAATAGCCTTACAAAATATATTTCTTAAATAATGAGACTTGAACATCAAAATGACTCCTTGATCCTTGGGCTGCAGAAAGGATGTTGTGTTAGCAGGCATGAAATCAATATGAATCTCCTTGTACATCTCTATCAGAGCTCTTGGGTGAACAGGAGCACTGTAAATCAGCAGTAATATTTTAAAAGAATTTTTTTTTTTCTTCCTGAGCAGTAGGTCTCAACAGTGGGCTGAAAATATCAGCGTAACTCTTAAGGGCCCTACAATTTTCAGAATGGTAAATGAGCATTGGGTTCAACATAAAGTCACCAGCTGCACCAGCCCCCTAGCAAGGGTCAGCCTGTCTGCTGGAATTTTGAAGCCTGCCTTTGACTTCTCTTTAGCTATGAGTGTCCTAGGTGGCATCTTTTCCCAAAATAAGGTTGTTTGAACTACAATGAACGTGTTGTTTGGCATAGTCACTTTCATCAGTGATCTTAGGTAGATCTCCTAGGTGATCCGAGATGACTTGCTGCTTTAACTTATGCTTACACTTTTTTTTTTTTTTTGAGGAGTCTCACTCAGTTGCCCAGGCTGGAGTGCAGTGATGTGATCTCAGCTTACTGCAACCTCCATCTCCTGGGTTCAAGTGATTGTCCTGCCTTAGCCTCCTGAGTAGCCGGGAGCAGTAGCTGCGCCACCACACCCAGCTAATTTTTGTATTTTTAGTGGAGACAGTTTCACCATGTCAGCCAGGCATGTCTTGAATTCCTGACCTCAAACGATCCACCTGCATCAGCCTCCCAAAATGCTGGGATTATGGGTATAAGCCACCGTGCCTGGCCTATGTTGCACTTTTGTATTACAGAGACAGCTTCTTTCCTTAAATCTCATGAACCAACCTCTCTGATAGCTTCAGATTTTTCTTCTGTAGCTTCCTTATCTCTCTCAGCCTTCACAGAACTGAAGAGAGTTGGGGCCTTGCTCTGGATTAGGCTTTGGTTTAAGGGAACAGTGTGGTTGCTTTAATCTTTACAGACCACTCAAACTTTCTGTATATCAGCAATAAAGCTGTTTCATTTTTTTAATCATTTGTCTGTTCACTGGAGGAGCACTTCAAATTTCCTTAAAGAACTTTTCGTTTGCATTCACAATTTGGCTGTTTCAATATGCCTTCCTCACTATGTTTAATCATTTCTAGCTTTTGATTTAAAGCAAGAGATGTGCAACTCATTCTTTTACAAAACACTTAGTGGCCATTTTATGGCTATTAATGGCCCGAATTTTTTTGAGTCGGGGTCTTGCTTTTCTGCCCATGCTAGAGTGCAGTGGTGTGATCATGGGTCACTGCAACCTTGAACTCTGGGCTCAAGCAATCCTCCTGCTTTAGTCTCCCAGGTAGCTGGGACTACAGGCATGAACCCCCAGCAGGCTGGGCCCCTAATTTCAGTATTGCTGTATCTCAAGGATAGGGAGGTCCGAGTAGATGGACACAGGGAGGCAACTGGTCAGCGGAATGGTCAGAACACATCTAACATTTACTGACTCAGTTTGCTGTTTTATATAGGGGTGGTTCTTGGTGCCCCCTCAAATAATTTCGACAGTAATATCAAAGATCACTAATCACAGATCACCATAACTGATAAAGAAAACATTTGAAACATTCAAAGAATTACCAAGATGTGACACAGAACATGAAATGAGCACGTACTGTTGGAAAAATGCTGCTGATAGACTTGCTCCATGCAGGGTTGCCACAAATCTCCACTTTGTAAGAAACATGATACCCGTGAAGTGCAATAAAGTGATGCACACTAAAACAGGTGTGCCTGTTATGACATATACACATGTATACACACACATACACACACACACACACACACACACACACACACAAACTTGAGAATGATTATGAAGCAACATGGCAGCCAGCTTATAACACTAGAGTGTACTAACTACCCAAGTGTTTGAGGCACAGTTAAAATAATCAGTAATGAGGACAATGAGAGAATACCTAGTAAATCTTAATTCTCTATCAAACCATACTCATAAATGAGTCTTACTAAATTCAGCATTGTTGCCCTATGGCAGGGACAAATAAATTATATGTATTTTGCATAGGTGGACATGTAACAAGAGAGAAACTTGTTTTGTCAGACAGGATTTCCTGCAGCTTCTGTAGGGGGAAGTATGTAATTGGATACCAGGATTGAAATCATAACCTTTTATAATTTTGGCTAGTTTTGTGTCTTTCAAAAAAATTACATTGGACAGTTACTTCAGGAAACAGTGTGTTATGGGTTAAACTGTGTACCCCCCTTCAGTTCATGTGTTGAAGACCTCACTTCCAGTATTTTAGAATGTGACCTTATTTGGAAATATGGTTGTTGTGGCTATGATTAGTTAACCTGAGGTCAGAGTAGGGCCTCTCCTACTCCAATGATTGATGTCCTCATAAAAAGAACACAAAGTGTGCACACAGATAGGGACATGGAAAACATCATGTGAAGACTGGGTATGCTGCCACAAGCCAAGGAATGCCCGGAAGCTCAGAAGCATTACAGGCTCCCATCACAGCTCTCAGAAGGAACCAACCCTGCCAACACCTTCATCTTGGACTTCCAGTCAGACCTCTGACAATAAATTTGTTCAAGCTGCCTAGTTTGCAGTATTTTGTTACTGCAGCCCTAACATGGGTAGTGAAAAGAACATGGGCTCTGACGGTCAGCCTTTAGTCTTTGCCCAACTGCACGATTATCTTTTTGACTTTTGACAAGTAATTTCAACATTCTCATACTTAAAATTCAATTTAGAATAATAACTTCTACTTTATTGGATTCTTTTGGGAATTACATTAGTTACAAAAGATGTAAAGTGACTGGCTCTCAAAAAAATGTTGATTTCTTTCCCTTGGTTTTATGACATGTCATGCACTCAGTTATTTTCAGTGACTTTTGTGGAATCCTAAATATATCAAATTAAAACATTACATTAATGATATCCTAAGCGTTATCTGACTGCAAAATAAAACCACCTATTAGAATGTGGGTTAGATGGGACACTGCGATTTACAAAGCTTTCTCTTTGCTGCCATGCCCAGCAGAATGTCTGCATACCAAGTGCTAAATAAACATTTGTTACTTAAATATCACAACCTCTGAAGTTTAAAAAACGACTTCTCCAAAATGTCAAATATTTTTTCCTTGGCGTTCTTCTTAGAGAACTGTTTTTAGCGATAAAGTTTTATTAATATACTTAATGCAGAAATACACGTTTAATTATTTTTTGATTATCTGGATCCCCTAAATATAATGTTAAATTTGTTTCTCGTGCAACAAACAAGTTACCGCTTCTGACTTTTCATCTTGAGCTTAATTTTTTTTTTTTTTCTGAGACAGAGTCTCACTCTGTTGCCAGGCTGGTGTGCAGTGGCGTGATCTCGGCTCACGGCAACCTCCGCTTCCCGGGTTCAAGTGACTCTCCTGCCTCAGCCTTCCGAGTAGCTACAGGGACTACAGGCACGCGCCACCACACCCGGTTAATTTTTGTATTTTTAGTAGAGACGGGGTTTCACCATGTTGGCCAGGCTGGTTTCGAACTCATGACCTCGTGATGCGCCGGCCTCGCCTCCCAAAGTGCTGGGATTACAGGCGTGAGACAAAGCGCCCGGCCTTGAGCTTCATGTTTAAAGGAAGTTGCAGGAATGTTGACCTACACAGAAAAAAAAATGCTTTCACGCTGCAGATTTACTCTAGACGGACTTCAAAGGCGCAGTTAGAGCTTTCTGCAGAGCGGAGAGACGGCTGTTGACGTAAAGACCATCATGCGGCGTTTCCAACCTAGATTCTAGGAAAAAAGCGGCTCAAGTCCCACCTTCGCAGGGAACAGCTGATTCTGTTTTTCCTTCCCAGCCAATGGTGATCAAAAGCTTCGGGATGCGGGTGAGTCACTGCGGAGGAGCTGAACGCTGACCGCGCCGTCCCCGCTAGGCTCCCGCGCCGGAGGCAGCGCGGACAGGAGCGCAGGCGGCCCGGGGTCTGGGGCCTCGGGCAGACCCCGTCCCAGGCTCGCTGCTCTCCCGCCCTGGCTGCCAGGCTGCGGGGCAGATGGACTCGGAGCGCCCCGCCGGTGAGTAGATACGACCCCCGAGGCCACCTCTCGCGCCCCGCTCAGCGGCAGGAATAGGCGACCAGGGTGGGGGCGTCGGCTGCGGAGTAGAGGCACCCGGACCCCACGGGGATGCGGGGCGGAAGTCGAGGCATGACTTCCGACGCCTGCGGCGGCTTCCGGCGGCCCCAGAGGCGCGGGACTGGGGCGGGACTTCCGGCGGAAGTGTAGAAGCGCCGGGTCGGGGTCGTGGGGTCGCGTCAGTGCGGAGGCAGCCGGTGTCCTGCGCGTCGTGGGGTCAGTACTGGGGACCGCGTCCTAGAGACTCACGGGCGGTGCGCGACCCGCGCTGGCTCCGGGGGTGGCGGGCACGGCGGCTGTGACAGGTGAGTGCCGCCATCTTCCTATCTCTCGAGCGCCGAGTCCTTCTCCGGCTGCCCAGAAGAGTCGGGACGCTACCGGGCTCTAGCGGGTGCACTGGCCGTCGGGGCGTGGTGGGGGATGGGATGCAGGTGGGCTCGGAATGCAGAGGATCCAGGGTGGTGCAAGAGGGGTCGGGGCCCAGGAGGGCCGGTGGCGGTGCTGGAAGGGCCGTGGTGCAGAAGGGTTCAGGGTGCAAGAGAAGTCGGGGAGCAGGAGGAGTCCGTGGCGGTGCCAGAGGGACCCGGGTGCACGACGGATCCCTGCCCGGGACGGTGCAGCAGGTGTCGTAGTCTAGGAGGAGTCGGGGCGCTGGAGGGCCCCGGGCGGCGCTGGAGAGGTCGGGGGCAGAAGGGTTCGGCCTGGGGGTCTCTCTTCGCCCCATAGGCTTTGGCCTGGGCACCCCGGGGAAGTGCGTCTCCAGGGAAGCACTTGGGAGGCCTTTCGGAGAGGAGGATGGCCTTCCTTCTAGCCAAAGAGTGGGGATGGCCGGCTTCAAGAAGGATGGTGAGTGCGGGGTGACGTTTGCTGAAGTGATTAACGCAGCGCCATGATATGGTTCCCCTTTTCAGACTTCCTTTTCTTTCCCTTCCCCCGTAAGCAGCCACCGCTGGAGGGAAACATTAAGATAGCTGTTCTCTGGAATAACAAAAGAGCAACAGTAATAAAGTACTCATTTACTAAAGAAAGTTGAATAAACACATTTTTCCAGATTGTAAGCAAAAATATCTAAGGTCTGCCAGGTTTTTAAAGGTTTTGTCATTTAGCTTAAACGGTAAAACTTGTTCCTTGTGCTTGGCCAGGTCACTTGAAGCTGATACCATTATAGAAAAGTGTTAATTGCTTGACAGTTTCATTTATTGAAGTTCAAGCGTTTTTCTCTTAAATTCAGTGTGTTGGCCTGTGAGTTATGGTCATAAAAGTATTCCAGGAATTATTTACCTCTAAATGAGATAGCTCAAGATAGTTACTATATTTCGTCAGTGTTTTTCTTCCTCTTCTGAACTTCCTGCGACCCCAGCACACTCTCTCACACACACACACACACACACACGCACACACGCACGCACGCACTATTTTGGTTACTTTCCTGATCAAATTCAAGTCTTTCAAAATCGCTTTTGAAATGTGATCCCAGGAGTTGAACGGTATCTAAATATGAACTGACCAATGAGGAACGAATGAAGTGATCTGTTATCCCCTGGGTTTGAATGCTGCCTTTCTATTTTATTTATTTATTTATTTTTGAGACGGAGTTTCTCTCTTGTTACCCAGGCTGGGGTGCAATGGCGCGATCTCGGCTCACCGCAACCTCCGCCTCCCGGGTTCAAGCAATTCTTCTGCCTCAGCCTCCCGAGTAGCTGGGACTACAGGCACATGCAACCATGCCCAGCTAATTTTTGTGTTTTTAGTAGAGACGGGGTTTCACCATGTTGACCAGGATGGTCTCGATCTCTTGACCTCGTGATCCACCCGCCTCGGCCTCCCAAAGTGCTGGGATTACAGGCGTGAGCCACCGCGCCCGGCCTGCCTTTCTATTAATACTGCTCACAGGAGACAGAGTAGGGGAGTGGACACTGGCCACATCTCATAACAGCAGTGTGGCCTTGGGCAAGGCCCTCCTAAGTCCCCACTTCCTGTCCTCTAACATGGTGTTCATATCAGCCTCATTTTGTTATTGGGAAGGTTATGTTATGTGATATATGTCAGCCATTCCTGTGAAATGCTGTATACAGGAGATCTTGAGTGACTGTGTTTCCCTCCTCCTCCTTTTGGGTAGCTTTATTAGACTGTTCACTTTGCGCTTTTGCCCTGAACTGAAATTCCTAAGTCTCTTTCCCCGAGTTGAAACTAAGATGGAGTTTTCTTATTTATCCTGTCTTGCTTTTTCAGGGAAAAGATTTTACATCTGTTGAATTTCAACCTTGGTTTAAACTTATTCTTTTAACTATTGAGATCTTTTGAAGATCTTGATGGTTATTTATCCAATTAATGATGTGTTCTAATTCAGTGTCATCCACGGAATTGATGGTGTATGTATTCCATGCCTTCATCTCATTAACGACAAAACATTTTAAGCAGGTTAATATTGATGACAGAGTTCTGAGGTGACCTGTAGAGACCATTCTGTTCCTCAGTATTATTCAGAAGTTGAGTTTGGTGTTTCAGCCCACTAGGAATTCATGTAATAGTGCTGTTGTGATAAAATGTTACTGCGAACTTTATTAAACTTCTGGTGGAAATTCCATCACATTTTATTCCATTTTCAATTTATTTTTCCAATTTATTTTTAAAGTCACATGGAAATTACATTCCTTAACGATTCTTTTGCATATGATTAGCATTTATTGTATTAACCATTGAAGCAAGTATTTTTGCTTCCATGAAAGAAAAGTGTTTAAAATCCTACTGCATATCAAACTGAAAGTAATGTTTTGTATTTTTTGTTTCAAATGAAAGTGTAAATTAAGAATTTGTTGGCCAGGAGTGATGGCTCACACCTGTAATCACAGCACTTTGGGAGGCCGAGGTGGGTGGATCACCTAAGTCAGGAGTTCAAGACCAACCTGGCCAACATGGTGAAACCCCGTCTCTACTAAAAATACAAAAATTAGCTGGGCCTACTGGAGGGTGCCTGTAGTCCCAGCTACTTGGGAGGGCTGAGGCAGGAGAATCGCTTGAATTTAGGAGGCGGTGGTTGCAGTGACAGTGAGCCGAGATCATGCCACTGCACTCCAGCCTGGGGGAGACAGTGAGACTCCATCTCAAAAACAAAACAAAACAATAACAACAAAATAATTTGTTGTATTGCTGTTTAAAGCTACTTTGGTTATTTTCCTTCCTCAAATTATGTGCACTTAGGATAATGATAATTTTTATAGCTACAATTTAATTAATATTGGAAATATTGGAAAGCATCTTTTGTAAAAGAGCAGGAAACTAAATGTTCATTGATGCTATTTAATATTACAGCATTTCTTGTTTTTTTTTTGAGATGGAGTCTCACTCTGTTGTCCAGGCTGGAGTGCAGCAACATGATCTCAGCTCACTGCAACCACCACCTCCCAGGGTTGAGCAATTCTTGTGCCTCAGCCTTCTGGGTAGTTGGGACTACAAGCGTGCACCATCACGCCCTGCTAATTTTTGTATTTTAGTAGAGACGGGGTTTCACCATGTTGGCCGGGCTGGTCTTGAACTCCTGACCTCACGCACCTCAGTCTCCCAAAATGCTGGGATTACAGGCGTGAGTCACTGTGCCTGACCCAATGTTACAGCATTTCTGAAGATGAGGAATTTAGCTTGCTAACACAAAGTGTGTTTATGTGTTTCATTAATTTATTGAGTATTTGGCCAGTGCCTGCTGTATGCAGAGCACTGTGCTGCATCAAAGCTGTGTGCCTGTTTCTGACTGCTTACAAACAATAGGGGTATACTATGTACATGGCAACATATACTGAGAATGGATGAACTGGACAGACTGTATAAAAAAGAGTACAGAAGGAGAGTTTATTAAATCTATGGTAGGAGAGAGAGATTGCATTTTTAGAGTGGACTATTTATAGTTTCTTGAAAATAATGTTTATTAAAAACCAGAAGGATATTTAATCAACATATGACTTCTCTTTAATATGGCGATCTGTCCAATAATATTGGATAAATGTGAATATTTTGAAGGAAAATAATTATGTTTTGGAATCTTAGGTTTCTTTTTGTTTGTATTTAGGTAAAACAGTGCATAGAGATTTTATTTTTGGAGTGAAGAAATTTCTTTTTTCTCTTTACAGTTCTATAATCAGTTTATTAGTGTTTAGTCTGTTAAATGCAATTGGACGCCACGTTACGAATGATGTTTGTTCAACAACAGACCTTGTGTTAAGATGGTGGTCCCATAAGATTGTAATACTGTATTTTTACTGTACCTTTTCTATGTATAGATACGTTTAGATACACAAATACACAATATAGCATCGTGTTACAGTTGCCTGCGGTTTTCTGTACAGTAACATGCTGTGCAGGGCTATAGCCTAGGAGCAGCAACCTCTGCCATCTACCCTCAGTGTGTAGTAGGCTGTGCACCTAGCTTTTTGTAAGTGCACTCTATGATATTCCCACAGTGATGAAATCCCCTGACAACACATTTCTCAGAACCTATCCCCATTCTTAAGCAATGTATGACTGCTGAAAGGCTCTTAATTGGATTTGGGAACTCTGTCTCATAGGGATGTCATGAGGATTCCTGACTCTTTGTGTTTATTGATCTATTTAAGCCTTAGAGTAATTCTTTGTAGTAGCTCTTCGCTTCTGGTAGACCTGCCAGTCCACCAACTTTCTTCCAGTATCTCTCCATTAATTCTGTTTTCACTTCCCTTCTTGTCTATTTTAGGTTTCATGGTATACCATTTCAGTAGTTCTTTTACAAACACTTGCCACTTCCTTGACCCTCTTCCCATGATACCAACCTGAAAACCCCCTAAACTGGTTATTAAACATTTAAATAAGATTTATGCTAATACTGGTTGAGTATCCTAATCCAAAAATTCAAAATCCAAAGTGCTCCAAAATCCAAAACTTTTTGAGTGCTAACATGACACAAGTGGGAATTTCCACACCTTACCTTGTGATAGGTTGTAGTCAAAATGTGGATACACAACATAGTTTATTCAGAGTCCCCAAGGGGGAAATAAAATTCCTTCAGGTGGCGGGGCGTGGCGGGGCATGGTGGCCCATGCCTATAATCCCAGCACTTTGGGAGGCCAAGGTGGGTGGATCACTTGAGGTCAGGAGTTCGAGAGCAGCTGACCAACATGGCAAAACCCCGTCTTTCCTAAAAATAAAAAAATTAGCTAGGCCTGGTCGTGGGTGTTTGTAATTCCAGCTACTTGGGAGGCTGAGTAAGGAGAATTGCTTCAACCCAGGAGATGGAGGTTGCAGTGAACTGAGATTGTGCCACTGCACTCCAGCCGGGGTGACAGGACGAGACTCCATCTCAAAAAAAAAAAATTACTTTCAGGCTATGTGCATGAGGTATGTGTGAAACATAAATGAACTTTGTGTTTAGCCTTGGGTCCCATCCCCCGGATATCTCATTATGTATATGCAGATATTCCAAAATCTGAAAGCATCTGAAATCTGAAACGCTTCTGGTCTTGAGCTGTTTTTTTTTTGGCCAAGGAGGATCTGGTGTGAAAGGAAAGAAGTGGTAACGGGACCAGTGCGGACTGCTGGGAAAAATGTGGAGGGTCTGAACACAGAGACGATAAGGTGGCTCCAGTATGAAAAAGTCTTTATTTGGTGCCAAGTTCCAGGGAGGTAATTGTAGGAAATGCATACATTTGGTTGAAGTTGATCAGTGGTGTTGACTATTTTGTGAAGTGGCGAAGAAAGCAAACTAAACCAAAGAGAGCACCGTGTAACTTATGGAGAGGCTGGAAAAGCCAATGATGTCATTCTTAAGATAAAATCAGTGATCCAAAACTAACAATTTTGATGAGAAAAAAAAGTTCACATTGTAATTTTTGCATTTTTTGGTAACCAGCTTGTAGAATGTCTGGAATGTATCAGAATATTTCTACTGATAAAGTTCTTAAGAGAGGGAAGGGAAGCCCTTTGCTGGTCTTATTTGCTTTGTTTAACTAAAGTCTCCCTTTTTCTCTGAGGCCATGTCAGGACAGCTTTCACAGGCTTTTGATATGGTTTCTTGTTTTTCTTTATAAAACATACGCTGTAAACTACAGAGTAACTGAATGTATTTTATATTGTAAAGCAACACTTACTTCTTTCTCCTTTAAAAATAGGCCTACACATATGCAATTGGAGAATAAGAGGATTCTTGGCTTTGTGCTTACGTAAAGATGGAGTAGACTTATTTTTCTTTATTCCTCCCACTAAGTACATCTAAAAACACTGGACATGTATAAAACAAATGTAAGACTGAAAGATAGAGAAAAGAAAGTAGACTTGCTTCGTTCATTGGGACCTCAGAAATGACATAAAACTTAGTTCTGTGAGTTTTCTTTTTGCTTCATGTTATCCCACGTGTTGTGCTGGAGAAGCTAGCAGCACAGGTGTAAAAGGGCTCAGACAAAACAAGGCCCAAGAAAAGCCTGTTCTCTGTGGCTGAGAGACCAGGAAAGGGGCAGCCTGCAAGGTACAGAACTTTTAGATGGTAAGTGCTTTACTCCAGCTGAATATCACAGGAAACACTGCAGCAGCACTCTCACCCTGGTGGTCAGAGGCTGGGTAGGTGCTCTGGATTCCCACCCATGACAGGCTGCAGGGCTGCTGTCAGAGAAGTCTGGCTGAGGAGTTGGGGTTTTACTTCTGTTGGGTGGTTACAAAGCACAGCTTCCCCTTCCTGCTAGGCTGTCATAAGAGTGACCTCACAAAAACTCAGGGACTTTACTGCTGCCTGGTGGTAATGAGGCCACCTCTCTGTGGTATGGGGGAGACTGTGTAGAAAGCAGCAAGGAGGCAGCTTTGATTCAGCCTTGGTGGTGGGAGTGGAGGTTCAGAAGGGGGCTGAACTTTCCCCTTAACCAGCAGCAATGAGGACCTCCTCATGCAGGGGTCTGTGGAGGCTGAGTGGGAATCTTAACTTCCACCGCACCTTCCACCTCCACCTGGTAGAGGCCTGCTGTAACAGAAGATTTACATCAGATCCTGAGTCTGATGACATCAAACCCCAAATGTCCGGATTTTAGTGGAAAATCACTTATAGGAAGAACAGGAAAATCTCAGCCTAAACAAGAAAAGACCACTGATGCCAGTGTAGAGATGACACAGATTTTAGAATTGATTGACAATGACCTTAAAGCAACCATCATAGAAACACTTCAATAACCAATTAACACTTAAATGAAAAATAGCCCCAGGAAGAAAATGTGGGATGTAAAAGAGAAACATGGAAATTTTAGAAGTGAAAGATAGAATACATGAAATAAATTCAGTGGGTGGCTCAGAAGCAGAAAGCAGAGGACAGACAAAAGAAGCAGTCAGTTTGGAGATATAACAGTGGAAGTTACCCAATCTGAACAGCAGAGAGAAAATAGACTGGAAAAAAGTGAGCAGAGCCTCAGGGGCCCATGTTAGTTTAATAAAAAGTGCAACATCTGTGTTGTCAGAGGTCTAGAAAGAGAGAAGGTCGGGGGAAAAATGTGTTTGAAGAAATAATTGCTACATGTTTCCTACATTTGGCAAGCCATACATGTACAGATTTCAGGAAGCAGAATAAGCCCAGAGAAGATAAACACAAAGATGCTAAGACATATCCCGGGTGAACTTCTGAAGACGAAAGAGTAGTAAGAGAGATACCACTTTACCTGTAGTGGAAGGTAATTTGAGTGACAGTAGATCTTTGTTTTTTTTTTGTTTGTTTGTTTGTTTTTGAGATGGAGTCTTGCTCTGTAACCCAGCTGGAGTGCAGTAATGTGATCTTGGCTCACTGCAACCTCTGCCTCCCAGGTTCAAGCAGTTCTCCTGCCCCAGCCTCTTATGTAGCTGGGACTATAGGCATGCACCACTGCACCCGGCTAATTTTGTATTTTTAGTAGAGATGGGATTTCACCATGTTAGCCAGGCTGATCTCGAACTCCTGACCTCAAGTGATCTTCCTGCCTCGGCCTCCCAAATCACGCCTGGGATTACATGTGGGAGTGACTACCCCTGGCCTGACAGTGGATCTTATCAGAACTTGTGGAGGCCAGAAGGAAGTGGCAGGACATTTTTCAGGTGCTGAAGAAAAAGGACTGTCAACTCAGAATTTTATATCTAGTGAAAACATGCTTCACATGATTTATCTCCAGCTGACTTACTCTCTTAAAATAACAAGTAAAGGAAATTGTCTAAACAGAAAGGAAATGATAAAAAAAACGTGGGAACATCAGGAGGGAAGAACAAACAATGGACAGCAAAAATGTCAGATTCCATATTTGTTTATTTTCTAAATTATGTTTGGAATTTGAAACATAACTGGTACAGTTCTCAGTGTATGTGTAGGAAATACAATGATTGCATTATAAATGGGGACAGGTAAAGAAGCATAGAGGAAAGTAAGATTTTTATACTTTACGTGAACTGGTAAAATGTTGATAATCAGTAGACTACAATAAGTTGTAAATGTATAATGTAAAACCTAGAGCAACCACTAAAGTTATACTAGAGACAAACTCAGAAATACTATAGGTAAACAAATATGAAATTACAAAAAAATGTTTACCCCACAAGAAGGCAGGAAAAAGACGGCAAAAAAGAATAGAGGGAAAGAGAATGAATTATACACCATGACCCAGTGCAGTTTATTTCATGGCTGTAAAGTTGGATAGATATTTGAAAGTCATCAGTGTAATTTTGTCAGTAGGTCAGAAAAGGAAACCTACTCCAAAGAACCGTGACAGAATTCAGCACTCATTCATGAAAGAAACTCTCAGAAAATGAATGATAGAGGGAAATGTTTTCAAGTTGGTAAACAGCATCTACAAAAAAATCTACAGTCAGCATCAAACTTAATTGTTTGCTGTCACTATTATAATTTAAGATAGTACTGGAATTTCTAGCCAAATCGATAATGTAATGAAAGGAAATAGAAGTGTTACAAACAGAAAGGAAGAAATAAAACTGTCTTTTTTCTTTAGATGACATAATAGTCTACATAGAAAATCTTTTAAAGCTAAATATACATTTTACTCTGTGACTGAGAAGCCTTATCCCTGGGCTGTTTATCCAAAGGAAATGAGAACTTAGGTTTATTTAAAACCCTAGTTTTAAGTAAAAAAAAGAAATAACTAGCTAGTAATAAAAAGGAAATAACCATTGATACATACAGAAAATTGGTTGGATCGTAACCATTAAATTGAGTAGAAAAATGAGTCTCAAAAGGACACATGCTCTTTGATCATATTTACATAACATTCTCAACATGACCAAATTGTAGAAATGGTTACAGATTAATAATTATCAGGAGTTGAAGGATGGTGCCAGGGAGTTGGGGTGACTGATGGGTAGTGTGGGTGATCTGTGTGGTGAGGGGAGATGGATAGTGTGGGTGATCTGTGTGGTGAGGGGAGATGGGTAGTGTGGGTGATCTGTGTGGTGAGGGGAGTGTTTTGCATCTTGAACGTGTGGCACCTAAAGGCATTTATATATGTAACAGAGTGACAACTATACACACATTATACCAATGTCAGTTTGCTGGTTTAATGAAATTAACAGACTAATTAACAAATTAACAGATTGTACTATAATGCTGTAAAATGTAACCTTTGGGGAAATATGGACCATCTTTACAACTTCCTGTGAATCTGCAGTTATTTCAAAATAAAAAGTTGAGGCCGGGCGCAGTGGCTCACATCTGTAATCCCAGCACTTTGGGAGGCCGAGGTGGGTGGATCACCTGGGGTCAGGAGTTTGAGACCAGCCTGGCCAACATGGCAAAACCCCATCTTTACTAAAAATACACAAGTTAGCCAGGCATGGTGGCACATGCCTGTAGTCCCAGTTACTTGGGAGGCTGACGCACGAGATTCTTGCTTGAACCTTGGGGACCGAGGTTGCAGTGAGCCTAGGTCACGCCACTGCACTCCATCCTGGGTGACAGAGCAAGACTCTGTCTCAAAAAAAAAAAAAAAAAGGGAACTTCCTAACTCACACAGCTGTTTTGCTTGAGAGTTACTAGAAGCTTATGATTAAGTTAAAGCTTTAAAAAACTGTCCTAAATAATAGGCAAAGTGTCTTCCAGGTTTCTAACAGTTTTGGGTTATGCTTGGCTTTTAAAGTATTAATAACAAAATTTGTATTTGGAAGTTCTACATAGTATATAATGAACAGGAAACAAAGCTAAACTGTACATACATTCATATTTAGAAAGATATTTAGAAGAAATATGTAGAAAAATGCTACAACTTCCTTGTATTTTAAGATTAAATATGTTGATTTCTACTATTATTTGTAATAAAAATCTAAATGAAGTGAATTTTTAAAGTGACAGTATTTTCTCTTATGAAAAGAAATATTTTCATCCTTGGTATTTAGGATTATAATTAGAATACTTAACAAGCTGAATAGGAAAGATCTTGTTTCTCATGTTATTAATAACCTTTATGGAAGACACTCTAAATTTTTTGTGAATATATTTCATCTCTGTTACGAATACTCTCTTTTATGTTTGGATAAACTTATTTTTCCCAACAGGCTGACATGTTTAAAAAGAAAAGAGAATGCTAGTGATTTTGAAATATTGTAGAAAAGGAATCATTCTATAACAATGTAAGGAGGTGTTAGGGCTATTCAGGAAGTGAGAGCCATTTGGAAGGAAAGGAGTAGCATTTTAGGGATATGTGTCGGCACCAGGTGATGTCTAGGGCGTCCATAAGGAAGAGGGTTGGACACACCAGAAATAAGGTCTTACCTTGCGCACAGACTAGATACAGACTTACTATGCAGTTGCATAAGTCACCGTTGTAACTGTCTACTTGGAATTTAGATGTTTACGTAGTCTCCTTATGTTTATTTGAAAGGTTAGTATATTTTCCCATTATGTTGATATATTCATTTAATAGAACCATCCCCTACTGGTGGGATTTGGGCCAGTGTTTTCTCTAAATGAAGATGATGGAGACATGTTGGCTTCTCGGAGGTCATGGGTGTGTCCTGCTTTGCCTTCGGCTGCACGTGGGAGCAGACATTCTGTGAGTGAGGTACTGAGCTGGTCTGACAATAGGACTGTGTTCATGGGAGGAGGGATCAGTAATAGCAAAAAATCAGCAGGTAATGTTCAAAACAGCTAAATCTGTAGTCGAAGACAGAAGATGTGTGTGTAAATATGTTACCTAAGATTATAGTAAATAACATAGTGATATAATTGGGAGGAAGGATGGATAACAGGAAATGAATAGAAAATGCCTAAGTGGGTAAATCATAATATTTAAATTAGAGATTTGAATAACTTAATTACATGTGGTTAGTTTGAATTGAGATATGCTGTAAATATGCACACTGAATTTCAGAGGTGATCATAAAATATCCCATTATTTTTTATGTTGACTATAAAATATTTTAAACACATTGGGTTAAGTAAATCATTAAAAGTAATTTCATGTGCTTTTATTTTTAAAAATGTGGACACTGAAAAGTTTACACCCATGGCTTGCATTATATTCCTGTTGGACAGCATGAGTCTGGAATCTGTAGTGTAGAATATGCCCATGGCCTGTATTATGTTCCTGTTGGACAGCATGAGTATAGAATCTGTAGTGTAGAATATGTCCATGGCTTGCATTATATTCCTATTGGACAGCATGAGTCTAGAATCTGTAGTGTAGAATATG
>PVKV010027696.1:0-26000 GCA_004027835.1 Alouatta palliata | reverse complement strand
TTTTAAATACCCATGAGTTAAAGAATAAATCACAGCATAAATTAGAAAATACTTTGAGCTTGTGGGTTACAGCCAAAACACTACTTGGGGGAATATTTATAGCTCCAAATGTATATGTTGGAAAAGAAGAAAGTTCTAAAATTAGTGATGTAAGCTTCCAGCTTAATAAGGTTAAAAAAATAGCTTAAAAACAATGGCAAACAAAACCCCAGTAAAATCAAAGGAAGGAAATAACAAAGATAAGGGTGGAAATCCATGAAAAAGAAAGCATACGACAAAGTTAAGGACCGATTCTTTTAAAAGATTAATAAGATTGATAAACTGGTGAAGCAAATGAGAAAGAATATTAGCAATACCCAGAATCAAACGGTATCACGGTAGGGTGTTGGGCTTACATTTATAATCCCAGCTCAGAAGTGTGTGAGCATGTGCTTTTGTTTGGGGGAGGTGGTGAATACTTAAGTAATACGAACTCAAAGTACTCCTTCTTATCAATGGAGACGCCACCCCCACCTTCCAAGAGGCATTTAGACACACGTCATCACACTTACCAGCACAGCAAGATGCAATGTGTGATTACTGCTGTGAATCTGGAGACAGAATCGATTTTCTACCTTACACAATCCTACCAACTTAAGCATTATGGAAAGTCATCAATTAATTAATTTGGGGAATGTCTATAAAAGTATCTAGAAAGTAACTCGCCAACCTTTATTTCTTTACATTTAACTTTTTTTTTAATTCTACTTTAAGTTCCGGGGTACTTGTGCAGAACATGTAGGTTTGTTACATAGGTATACACGTGGGATTACAGGTGTGAGCCGCCTCGCCCGACAGCCGGTATTTTTAAATTAAGGTATGTACATTTTTCAGATGTAATGCTGTCACGTGCTTAATATGCTGCAATATAGTGTACACGTAACTTTTACATGCACTATGAAACCAAAAAATTCCTGTGACTCGCTTTATTGTAATAGCCACTTAATTTTGGTAGTCTAGAATAGAACCCACAGTATCTCCAATGTTTGACCTTGTAGTAAGCCCTTTTATATTCAGATGTCTACTTGAGGAGGAGAAAGAAGAATAAGTAGAATTCTGAAAGCCTGCATGTTTACCTAAATAAAGTATGTTTATCATTGAAATCACGCCGGTGAGAAAAGTGGATGACTATTTAAACTGAAAAGAGATTTTTAAGTGTGGAAGACTGTGATATTAGTTAGTAAGTTACCTTCACTACTCAATGAGGCAGGTGTCTATAAAAGATATTCAATCTGTTACAGAAAACGGAGGTGCAATTTTCTTTCATGTCAAAGGTACTGAGAACACACTACTTGTGTACCAGCTGTTTGCTTGATTTGCTTTCCTTTGTAGCATTTTTTAAAATGCCAGAATTCAAGAGCCAGAGGAAACTTGTAGAAAATGATGTATTTCACAAACAGAAGTAAATTTTAAACAGCATCTGCTATGTGCACTCGATAAAACTCAATAAACCATGATCCCTATGAATAAGATATGAAGACTAGTTGATAGGCAAAGAGCAAAGAGATGGGGAAAGAATCCTGCTCATGTGGCAGGATTCCAGAATGGTGAATTAATGACTCTTTCCTTCTCTTCTCTCTTTACATCCCACTGAAGTTACCAAAGAAATAAAAAATAGATGCAAAAGTCTGTAGCAGTCATGGAAAACAAGTCAGGGTGTTCTCAATGCAGCAGACAGGTATAGGAATTTCGGGAAGATAGAAAGCAGATGTGTCAGATTGACAATCGATGGCTGAAGGCTTGACTCTCATGTCAAAGGTTGATCCTGGTCAGGACAGGAATGGATGGTTGTCCCTAGCAGAGCAGCAGAAGGCCCCCAGGGTCAGAGTGTCAGGCCAAAGGGACCCTGGATCACTCAGCTCTGGGGGAGTTGGAGTACGGGAGAATTCAATTTGAGAGTGTCCTTTTCATATGAAAGGCTTTCTATTTGTCACAGGGCCTCATGAGTGGACTGTCTCCTAAATGAGGCAGAGCATTTGTTCTGGGAGGTTTCTAATGCTAGCAGGAGGGTCAGAGAGACATCAGGGAGGGGCAACTTGGGGCCATTACAGCAGATATTGAGTGAGAGGAAAACTTTTACAAAAGAAAAATGTCCTAATTTTTTTTAACCTTCATTAGAATTACTTCCTTATTTCCTGCTATAACGCATTTTCAACAGAACAAAAAGACCCTCCTAAGACTTCAACAGCAGGTTTGGGCAGGTTGACCTACGGACATTACAGAACAAAAGAAAGAGTTCATAGACCTCTGCTTCAAATCCATTAGGGATCCACCAGCTCAGACACTTACCTCATTCTCTCTTTTTTTTTTTTTTTTGAGATGGAGTCTTGCTCTATCGCCAGGCTGGAGTGCAGTGGCGCAGTCTCAGCTCACTGCAACCTCCGCCTCCTGGGTTCAAGCGATTCTTCTGCCTCAGCCTCCCGAGTAGCTGGGACCACAGGCACGTGCACCATGCCCGGCTATTTTTGTATTTTTTAGTAGAGACGGGGTTTCACCATGTTGGCCAGGATGGTCTCGATCTCTTGACCTCGTGATCCACCCGCCTCGGCCTCCCAAAGTGCTGGGATTACAGGCGTGAGCCACCGCGCCCGGCCACCTCATTCTCTTTTTACTGACTACAACTGGGCAATTGGAAATCTCCTCCATAGTAGCTTTGAGCTCCCCACCTTACCCTGATGGTGGAGTGAGAGGAGAGGAAGGTTAACCTCCTACTTTTGTTTCTGGTCCAAGCACAAGCACCTTGAAATAAAACCTACCTATTGCTTCATCCTTTAGTTACTGTGCTCAGGATAAACCCTGCCCATGAACCCTTAAGCTCTTAGAAAAGATAAGAAGGGAATAAACAACAAGGCAGTTGCTGAAAGAGCCCACATCAGCTACCAATATAAATACACCTCCACTTATAAAAGTGAACAGAAAAAAAAAAATGAGGATAACCAGCATCTCAACAAGATGAGCCATTAGAATAAATGTCCTCTAATTTAAAAATGGCAATGAAGGACCAGGAGGAAAGATTAAATTCGAACTGGTATGCTCAGTAAGATTGATTTTATCAAGTGATAGCATACCACTTCATGAAAAGAGAGCAAGAAAGGAAAAATTCCTTGAAATTGAAAGCATAATGGACGAAACAGAAAGACTTATGGAAGTAGTGAGTAGCAGCATGAAACATGGCTGAAAATGAAATCATTGATTAAAAAGACCAACTTGAGGAATTCCTCAAGGACAAAGGGATGGAAAAATGGCAACCTATGAGAGAAAAAAATAAAAGATATGGAAGCTAAATCCATAAGATTCATTGTCTGTATATCTGTATAATAAAACCAGAAAGACAGACACAAGGAAGTGGTGGGGGGAAAAGAGAAAAAACTTTCTCTGGGCTGAAGAAAGGCTTGAATTTGTATATAAAAAGTGCCCATCAGATGAAGAAAAAAACAAATGGAAAGAAGACACACAAAAAAACACACACATTAAAAATCTTCTAGATATGGCTGGGCGTGGTGGCTCACACCTGTAATCCAGGCACTTCGGAGGTCAAGACGGGTGGATCACCTGAGGTCGGGAGTTCAAGACCAGCCTGACCAACATGGTGAAACACCATTTAAAAAAAAAAAATCTTATAGATATTTAGGTAATATTTTAAGATACTAAAAACAAAGATTATATCTTATAAGCTTCCAAGCTAGTAAATAATATATTTGTTGCCAATAATGGAAAGAAAAATAAATTTTTTTTTCATCTCTAACACTATGTGCTAAATTCCAGACAATAATGAAGCAATGGTTTTAAAGTTCTGGGAAAGGTACATCTTGAACCTAGCAATCTATATTAGCAAAGCAACAGTTCATGCATAAGGATAAAAGAAAGGCATTTTGAGGCACTCAAAAACTGTTCAGAAGGCGAGTGTGGTATTCACACCTGTAATCCCAGCAATTTGGGAGGCTGAAGAGGGCAGATCACCTGAGGTAAGGAGTTTGAGACCAGCTCGAAGTTTGAGACCAGCCTGGCCAACATGGCAAAATCTGGTCTCTACTAAAAATACAAAAATATGCCCAGTGTGGTGGTGGGCACCTGTAATCTCAGCTGCTCAGGAGGCTGAGACAGGAGAATCACTTGAACCCAGGAGGTGGAGATTGCAGTGAGTCAGAATCAAGCCACTGCATTCCAGCCTGGATGACAGGCTGAGACTCTGTCTCAATTTTTTTTAAAAAAAGGTTCGGAAAACTTGAAAACACTACTCAAAGAAAATACAAAAAAAAAAAAAAAAAATCCAAATAAACAGAGAGATATACCATGTTCATTGTTTGGATCACGTGATATTGCTAAGATGTCAACTGTCTCCAAGTCGATCTATACAGATTTAACACACTCCCAGTCAAATTGCTAGCATGCTTATATTTTGTGGAAGTTGATAAACTGAATTTGTATGGAAACGCAAAGGGCCAAGGCTATCCAAGACAATCTTGAAAACAAATTTGAAGAACTTACTCTAGTAGATTTCAAGACTTACAATAGAGTTAGAATAATCAAGCAAGTGTGGTGGTGGTAAAAAGGACGATGGAACAGAATGGATAGAAAATTCCATAACTAGACTGTTCTGGTTGTCTGTTGCTGTGTAACTAACAACCCCAAATCTTGGCTTATAATAGTAGCAATTATTTTATTGTTCACAGATCTGGGAGTTAGGTGGGCTCAGCTAGGTGGTTATCAGTCAGGATTTCTCAGGTGATTGCAGTCAGTTGGTGGCTGGGGCTGGGCTGGGGTCTTCCCAAAATCTTCTTCATTCACATGTCTGGCTCCTGAGCTGGGGAGACTAACACAGCTGGGACTGGAACAACTGGGGTTCTTCAGGGATCTCTATTTCCTCTTTGGTCTCTCCACTTGGTGATCGTCAGAGCAGCTGATTCCTGACATGGTGGCTCAAGGTTCCCAAAGTGAGTGTCCCAAGAGAAAACAGCAAAAATGGTATGGCCTTTTCTAACTCAGCCAAATCACACATCATTTCCACCTCATTTTATTCACTGAAGCAGTCACAGTGGCCTACCCAGGCTAAATTCGAGGGAGCATGGACTCAACCCCTTGAAAGGATTTATGAACATATTTTTAAATTAGCACATCAACCCTTACATATGGTTGCTTTTTTTTTTTTAACCAAAAAGCATATTAAAAGGTTCTAATTTTCCATCAGAAAAATGCAAATAAAAAGCACAATCTAACCACAAGAATGGCTGGAATTTACAAGGCTAAACCTACCAAGTGCTGATAAAGATGCAGAGCAACTGGGACTGTTGGTAGGAGTGTAAATTTGTCCATCTACCTTGGAAAACTCTGCCCATAACTGTCCAACAACCTGACTTCTAGGTATACAACTAATAGAAATGGATACATATATCCACCAAAAGATAAACAAAGACAGACAAGAATTTCTTAGCAACACTATTCATCATAGTCCCAAACTAAAAACAACCCAGTTGTCCACTCATTGTAGAGTAAATAAATCGTGATGTAGTCCATTTCATACAATGGAATACTTCACAGCAATAAAAAAGAACTAATACATGCAAACCTATGAAAAAATCTCATAGACCTTATGTTAAATGAAAGAAACTGAACACAAAAGAAAACGCTCTGTATGATTCCATTTATGTGAAGTTTCACGACAGGTAAAACTAATCTGTAGTGACACCAGAATGGTGGTTTCTTCTAGGGGACAAGATGCAAATGTATCTGTACGTGTTTGTGTTTATTTGTTTATTTATAACAATATATCTAAGAAATACTATCATCTGTAAATCCATTGTAAAAAAAAAAAAAAAAAAAAAGAAAGAAAGAAACACTCAAGGAAATACCAAATACCATAGCAGATTTAGCAAAACAAATAATTTTTTTAAAGATGCGGTAAAAAATAAAAAGCATTAAAGAAAAACAATAAAAGCAAAATAATGATAAGGCAAAAACGGTAAGAAAAACAAGAAACTTGGCAGTATCATAATTACATCCATTTCAAAAACAGGCCCTATTAATTGCATTAAAAAGAGAGGAGGAACTGTTAATAACAATTAAAAGAGATAATGTATAAAACTCAATCATATCTTAATTCAAACAAACCTATTTTAGGAAAATGATTTTGAGATAATTGGGGAAAATTGAATATTAATTGGATATTGTCTGATATTAGAGAGTTAGGGTTAATTTTGTTGGTTATGATAGAAGTATTATAGTTGTGATTAAGAAAAAGTCATACATTGTTAAAGCTTTAAATTGAAGTATTTTACCAGCAAAATGATATGTTACCTGGGATTTGCTTCAAAATACTCCCAAAAAGGAGGGTATGTTGATGAAATAAGAGTGGTATAATATTTGTAATTGATAATCTGGATGATTGGAACATAATTGCCATCTCTACTTTGTGTATGTTTTAAATTTTGATAAAATTTTAAATTCAAATTTTTTAATTTTCCATTAAAAAAGGAATATAAAACTTAAAATCAGATGGATCCAATAGCCATGAAGAAATAGAGAATTCAATAAATGGGGATGAGACAATTGTTTCTCCATGGGAGAGACATAAATATAAACCCCACACATGAAAATCTATCTCAGATGGATTATAAACCTAAATGTGAAAAATAAAGTTGTATAATTCTAAGACAGATAGATACATGAGCGTACATTTGACATCAGGACAGGAGAGGATTCAAGAAGTCACAAAAAGCATAAATTACAAAAGAAAAGATTAATGTGGCTTACAACATTAAAATTTTGAAACATTGGTAGCTCACGCCTGTAATCCCAGCACTTTGGGAGGCCCAGGCGAGTGGATCACCTGAGGTCAGGAATTCAAGACCAACCTGACACACATGGCCAAACAGCCTCTCTACTAAAAATACAAAATTAGCCAGGTGTGGTGGCTCACGCCTATAATCCCCAGCAACTCGGGAGGCTGAAGCAGGAGAATCACCTGAACCTGGGAGGCAGAGGTTGCAGTGAGCCGAGATCACGCCATTGCACTCCAGCCTGAGCAACAAGAGTGAAACTCCATCTCAAAAAAAAAAAAAAAAAAAATTGAAACATCTGAACAAGAACAAATAGGATTCTAAGAAAGAATTTGAAAAACAAGCCACAGATTGTGGGGGTTCGGTGTGGAATAGCAAAGCGCAAAACCAATGGAGAAATGATGTTTAGAATAAAGATAAAGCCCAAAAGACAAACAAGAAAAAGAAAATTAACATAGTAATTTATAAAGGGGAAAACTAAATGCCCAATAAGATTATAAAAAGATGCAGCACATCATTAGAAAGCAGAGAAATGCAAATTAAATCCATACTGACATACCATTCACACACACCATGATGGGAGAAATTCACATCTGATAATGCCAGCTTATGCCAACGGTGTGAAGTGGCAGGAGCTTCCCAGCACTGCTGGTGACTGTGAGATTAGGAATAACCACTTGGGGGGAAAAACTGGCAATGTCTACTGAAGTTAGAGATACGCCTCTACAACTCAGAAATTTCATGCCAATTAACATAACCTAGAAGAATCCTCACCCAAGTGTACCTGTATAGGAATGTTCACTGAAGCATTGTTTTATAACTTAAAAGAGCTGAAGAAGATCAGGAAGCCCCCTTCCCACACCTTGAAGGACTACCCATGCAGAACCACTGTGGCAGGGACTGAAATAGACTTCCTAATCACCTTCTCTTGGTGATGTGACAACCTTTGTCCTCAAGGAGAGGAGACACTCCATCTGGAAGGCATGAATAAACGGGCTCTTCGCTCATAAATAAGCACCTTGGGGATTCTTTCATCATAAACATAATCAAAATAGTCAATTTTGGAGCTTGAGCTGTTCGATGGAATTACCAACAGGAAATGTGTTTGCACGCCAAAGGGGCAAGGAGGAACTCTAATGGTGGCCACGAGGATTCCTCCAGCTCTCAGAACAGGAAATGGTACCCCCAGTCTGCAGGAGTTTCGTCTGTAGGTCATGATGTACTGGAGAACACTGGGTGACTTCATGGTCTGGCTGCTGGACTGGAGCCCAGCTTGGGCTAAGTAAACACTCTTGACGAACACCCCATCGAGACTGTTTAATTTGGGTTGCCCATTTCATTTTGAGCCAATTTTGACTGTTTAAATTTTTCTGGAAAACATCTGTATCATTAAAGTCTTTCAGTGTAATGGCAGAGTTTTCATAGTACTGCCTCGTTATATGTTTTACTTCCTTTCTATAATATCTGCGGTTATATCCTTTTTCTCATTCCTAATGGTGTGTATTTGTCTGTTCTCTTTTTAACCAGATTAAACATGCCAGAAGTTTGTCCAGGTTCAAACATTTTCAAGAACTTGCTCTAGGGTTGATTTTTAACTGTGTTGGTTTTGTGTTCTGTGAATTATTAATTTCCACGTTTACCTATACTAATCTGATCTTCTGGATTTTCTTGATGCTGTTTATATAACTTCCTAAGTTGACTCCTTGTTTCACTACATTTAATTCCCTTTGTTCAGTGATGAGAGTGATTTTGCCCCTGAGTGTAGTAAACAGCTGTCCCTCACTTCACCCCATACGTTTTAATAGGAAGTATTCTCGTTATAGTGATTTTCTAAATATTCTGTAATTGTAGTTTAATTTTCTCATCGACTCAATAATTGTTTTTTAATGTTATTTAAATCAAGAAGTTTGCTGGTCTGTTGTTTTGTTTAATCCTTCATTAAATGCAGTCTGTAGAATTTTTCCTTTTTAAAATGTATAGATGTTTCCTTTGGAAATCAATTTTTGTAAATGTTCCGTGAACATTTGAAAACAATGTCTGTTTTCTCCCATTAATGAAAACATTTATTCAACTAAATAATTATATATTCAACTTTTTAATTAATATATTATTCTACTAGTGTTATCTTTAAATGTTCAAACACATATCTGAGCTTACAGTTTTCTATCAATATTAAAATAAAATAGTATTTATTGAATTACCCATTAACGTGAAAAATGTATTGAACTTTCATTTCCTTCTACCTTTCCCCACTAATGTTTTTTAAATAACATGAACTCATAGGTACAAATTACTATTAAAAGCTTTTATGACAGGTAACTTTCTTCAAAAATTGTTTTTAATGTTTGCATTATTTTATACCTGTATAAACACAGTAGGTTATTGCCTTACTGGCTTTATTATTCTCTATATGCCTTTTCCTCCCTTCAGGTATTCACTTTGATTCATCTCTTGGTGATAGAGGTACCTCTTCAAGCAATTTTTTCTTGCTATAAAGGTTTTTGCATATATGAGACAGGTATATACAATTCTTTAATGTCTGAAACTGTGTTTCTGTTGCTGTCACAGCTGGATAGTACCACTTAACAGAGAATGCATTATTTATAATCTTCCCCTGCAAAATCCTAAGGATGTTGCTCCTCACCCTCAGGTGTTCAGTGTTGTAGAAAAGAATCCCATACTAGCCTGTTAACATCATCTTCTTCCTCTATGTGGATAACCTGTTTTTTCTTTCTCTTTATGTTTTTACGGGATTTTTCTTATCCTTGCTCCTTCTACTCCTAGAAGCTGCCAGCCCTGGCCACATCATTCCAGTCTCTGCTTCTGTGGGCCACATTGCCTTCTCCTCTACTGTAGTCAAGTCTCCCAGTGCCTCTCTCTTATAAAGACACTTTTGATTACATCTAGGGCCCACCCAGATAACTCAGGATAATCCTCCCATTCCCAAGACCCTTCACTTAATCTGCACAGTCCTTTTTGCCATATTAGGTAATACTCACAAGTTTCAAGGATTATATGGTGAACTTCTTGGGAGGCCATTATTCAACCTACCATAGTCCACTGTTTGGCCCCCCAAGATTCATGCCGAAGCTACATATATTCACTCATTCCCACATCTCCAAAGCCTCAACCCATTATAGCATTAAAGTCCAAAATCTCATAATCTAGATCATCTAAATTAGATATGCATGAGCCTCTGGGTATGATCTAGCCTGGGACAAAATTCCTCTCTATCTATGGACCTGGAAAACAAGTTATCTGCTCTGAAGATAGAATCGTGGGGCAAGCACAGGATGACAGTTATATGCATTCTCATTTCAAAAGCGAAAAAAGAAGGAAGAAAGGAGTCATAGTCCCAAGAAATCTCAAAATTCAACCAGAAAAATTCCACTGGTTTCCAAAGTCCATGAATAATCCCCTGTATTTCAAGGCTCCACCCTCCTTGCCCACAGTTCTACCCTCTTGGCCACAGCTCTTCCCTCAGAGTCATCCTCCCTTTTTTCATGAAGGGTAGCTCATATTTTTAGCTGATTAATTTTATCAGCATGTTTTCTGCCTGTAGAATTTTGGGAGTCCAACAGCTTTCGTTTATTTCATCTTGTTTCTGTCTCTTTTAATCCAAGCTGACAGTGTTTCTGCTGATATAACATTTGAAAAATTTTTGTGGATCTCCCATGTATGTCATGGTGATTCACTCCTTTAGACCAGAGAGTCTTCCAATATTTTTTCTGGATAATTTTATCTCTATTTCTAGCTTCTGCTGAGATGGCTGAGGGGATCTGCAAGTGACATATCTACTCTCTGCAGCATTAGCAAAAGATTGTCCAATCCCACCTTTGGCTTTCTCTCCAGAACACAATTTCCCAACAGTGAATGTCCTAATTTTAGCATCTCTTGCAACCCAGATATGCAGAGAATCCTTGAGGGTAAGGACTAGGTCTGATTTAACATTGAATATCCAGAACGTACTATGTTTCCTGTTCTAGCTTTCCATGGAAATTTGATATCTTTAATTTAAAAGCATAGAATAAATATAGAAAATTAATATTCATCTACTTTGGATCAGATTACCCCAAAGCAGACTCTGAGGCAGTGATTCATGTGCAATGATTTATTTGTTTGGGAAGAGCTCCTAGGAGAAACTGACACAAGACTGGAGGAACAAGGGTCAGAAGGGAACGAAGCCCAGCCAGGGTGCAATTTCAGATGAAGGACAAGTCTCAGCCTCATCCTGTGGCGCTCTGTAGTGTAAATTACACAACAGAATTCTTCCTCCCTCAAGACCAGTGAGCTAGACTTTCACTAGACCAGCGAGCTAACTCCTGCACGAGTTAGCCATTAGCTACGGGCCACCCTAGGGTGACATAACTCCCAGGCACTCCCAGCTCTCTATATGCATGAGTGAAGCAGCGCTAGTCACCTAAGGATAGACTTCTCTGGAGTTTTAAGTGTGACCTGCTATAAGAAAAAGAATAAAAAACATTCAGAGTCTGAGTGCTGTGCATACCAAATGGCAAAGGGAATCCAAGGAGATCTGAGTGAGACCCACAGCATCAGCATTATCATAAAATGACACAGCAGAATTGATATGGTGGTTCATAGAATTACAATATAATGACAATGCATTCTCTTGGCAGAAATACCTTCTTTTCTTATGTTTATCTAAAATGGTGCTAGCTCATACTGCCTCCTTTCTCTGGGAGGTTTCTTAAGAGGATGGGGTGTTTAAATATCAGAAGATAACAAGCCTTAAACACAGTATTCCATTAATCCCATCCTCTCCATGCATCTTTTCCGCCCTGCTGATTGTCATGGTTTTAATTATCTGTTAACGGATACTCATCACCTCCCCCTGACAGGCCTGTTAATTGTTCTGGTAGAGGAGTGAGGCCACCAAGTGCAGTACCACAGAACAATGTGATTGGTGGGGGGTTATGACACCAAACATCTCCTCTGTCCTAAGCGAATGCCATCCACTTAACCCATTTGTCAGTTTGGGGAAGTGACTCTGACAGGTCACCTTTCATAATGGCTGCACTTCTATTTATAGAACCAGCTGATGATTGCACGTGGTAAGCTCGGATTCTTCTTACCCCGAGTGAATTCATAATGTCACTGCAGTGTGCTGTTTATCCCCACAGCGAGAAGTGGTGTGCTTTCGCAGTCCCTTCATCTTCCTACTGTTAGGGGCTGGTGGGCACCAGCCAGGCTCTGGATTTCACCTTCTGACATTTACTGTGAGCCGGCCTAACAGGTGCGGGCCTGGCCGAGCTCCAGGCAGGCAGTGCCCCTCAGCAGACTCAGACTCTGCCCTCAAGGATCTCATTGCTGTGGACCAAATTTTGTTCTCTCCTCCTCCGAACTCATGATGCTCTAACCTCCAATGTGGCTGTATTTGAAGATAAGGCTGTTAGGAGGTAATTAAGTTTCCATGAGTCGTAGGGTGGGGCCAATCCAATCAAATTGGTGGCTTTACAAGAAGCCACACACCTAGGAAAGGCCTTGTGCACACAGTGAGAAGACAGCCGCCTACAGGCCAGGAGAGCCCTCAGGAGCAGCCAGCCCCACTGGACCCTGACCTGGGAATTCCAGCCTCCAGATCTGTGAGGAAATAAATTTCTGCTGTTTAATCCACCCAGTCTATGGCATTTTGCTAAGGTAGCCTGAGCAGACTAAGACACACACGTACAGAAATAAGGAAATACGTCAGCATAGAAAGTGAGCTGCTGATTCTGAACTGTTCAGGCAAGGGATGGCCTTGAACTAGTGCCTTTCAGAGTTCCTCCAAACAGATAACAAAGCCCCACACACCACACAGCATCTACTCTCTCATCATTTCATTAAATACATGTCCAAGAGAGCAAGGTGACACAACAGAAGCCGAGCCAAGACGTGGGACGGAACAGGCGAGTCAGTCCCTCTCTTCCTATCCATGCCACGTTCTCCAGCTGCCAAAGGAAAGAGAAAGCCACAAAAGGGAGGAACAGCTTCTGGCTCACTGTGGTTTGAATAAAACAGAGTAAAGGTGGAAAGAGTCTTACTCACATTTTGGGGAAAATACTTAATGAGTACTAATACTTACTAGTACTAATATTTAATTTAGTATCAAAGTTTAATAGTAAACTTCAGTGGACTGGCTAGAACAAGCCTGGCCCATCTTGCCCTCAGAGAATAAAGAAAAAAACATTAAGAAGGACAGATGATTAAGAAGAACAGATGAATCGGGGGAGATCCAGAGGCCGGTGGAAGAAAAGGCCAGCCTGGCCAGGCCTGTGTTTCTATTACCAGATGATCGGAGGCAAAATTCCTCAAACATAGCCCACATGCTGAGGACATTTTTTCTTATCTGCATTGAGCACATTTCTAATCTTCTGTAACTTTTTACAATTCACTTTAAGTTTGGTTTAAATTAATAGTTACATGTATGCTTTAAAAGTACAAATAAGGTGTCATATTTTCAAATGAAAAATTGCCCTTATTGGCATTTTGGTAAATCATCAAAGCTACATGTGAGTCTAAATTAGGTTTACCCAAGGCATAGTTGTAAAAGATAGAGGATGGGGTGAGATTATTCAGATATATGCGCCTTCCACTGAGCACCCCACTCCCAGCCCAAAGGCCACTTTCCTTGAGGGGCACTCACTCGCCCAGGTCAGAGTCCCTGACTCTGAAGCAAATCCACCTCCCGCTGCCGCAAGAACACGGCAGATGGAGCACTTGGCTCGTACGGGCTCAGTGTTGAAGGACGATGCAGTTACGCTGGGGCCCACTGAGCTGGCCACCGGAAAGGCCAGCAGCTCAGCTCCCAGGGAACTGCAGCTGAGTTCAGTGTTGCCTTCTCTCCTGGATGCTGTGTCCTTGCTTCGAAGCAGAGCTGGATAGGACTTATGCCCGCCTGGTAATTAAGGTTAATGAGCACATTCCATCTGCAAGGCAGAAAAACAAATCTGGTTTTTGAGCTCACATTCTTGGCATTCACCCCAACCAGAAGGGTCTGAGAGACAGTGAGAATCCTCCCCGGGATACGTCGCCAGGTTATAGGATCCAATCCCAGTTCCAGACAAGATAGGGGAGGGTCACAAGGTGATCCCTGTGAGATCTGACCCCTGCAATCTGTATGAAGTGATCTGATATTAACATAAGGTGAAGGAGGAGACCCTTAATCACCCTTAAGCATCTAAGACCATCCCCCACTTGACTTCCACACTGCATTTCAATAGGAGAAGTAAAGGCTGGCAGACCAGGTGCTACCTTAATTGTTCTCCTATAGATCACAGGCTTGGTGTGGAGGAATCTTTCCAGAAGGCATTGTTTTTACTTAGACATGATCAAACCCACTATACCCCATGCCTACTCCTAAATCCAAGACCCTTTCACATGTAATTTCTAAAACTGTAAACCCAAGACCCTTTCATGTGTAATATCTAGAGTTGTAAGCCTGTATAAAGGCAGAGGTTTCCTTTGTTAGAAGAGCTTGGCTGTTAGACAGCTATGCCACCTTGCTCCCGGCCGAATAAATCCCCTTTCTTCCTTCCCAGTTCCGTGTTTGAGAGATCTGTTTCTCGCAGCCACTCCTGCTACAAAGGCAGAGCCTGAGATTTCAGAATCAGGGTTTGAGAGGCTAGGCTGAGTCCTACTATGAAACATGGGAGCAGGAATCCCTCGCACATTCATCTTTCCATAACAGCCACTGAATGACTATGTGGAATCCATGCTGCAGGGCCCAGGGCACAGGCATGGGTCAGAAACATGGGCTTCTCCAAATTCTGCTGTGCTACTGCTCTGAGACTCTGAGCAAAACCCTTCCTCTCCCTACTCCAGTCTCTTCATCTGTGAAATAGAGGGAGGTGGGTTAAATCCATGTTTTCAAAGTATGGTCCAAGGAACCCTAGAGGTTCTATGGATGCCCAAAGTGGAAAGTCCATGTCACACTCATGAAGGTGATACTGCTGGAGAGGATGTGAGGAATGCTTCTATAGGTTAGGAGTTACAATGCCAGGATTTATTTTTTTAAAAAGAAAAGGCAATGCAAAAACGATAACATAATAAATGCAAATTCTTCACCATGGAAATGTTAAGTACTTATTGTATTGTTTGTACTTTTCTAGGTCTTAAATTTCTCAAACAAAAAAGCAATCAAAGCAGGGGCAGGTCTTGACCTAGCAGTGAGTAGAGAACACTGACCTCCCACAACCCAGCATGTACATATTGTACATATAAAATTAATAACTTCTTTATTTTACATAAATCATATCATATTTGTGACACTGCTTGGCAAATTACTTTTTTACTTAACAGAAGTTCTAGCCCTCTATTGGGTGTATGTGCATATGTGTGTGTGCACATGTGTGTTTCCAATGAACTAAGAATATTTCGGCCGGGCACTGTGGCTCATGCCTATAATCCCAGCACTTTGGGAGGCTGAGGCAGGCAGATCAGGAGGTCAAGAGATCAAGACCATCCTGGCCAATATGGGGAAATCCTGTTTCTACTAAAAATACAAAAATTAGCTGGGCGTGGTGGCACACTCTAGGAAGGAGAGGCTGGGAGGCTGAGGCAGGAGAATCACTTGAACCCGGGATGTGGAGGCAGCAATGAGATGAGATTGTGCCACTGTACTCCAGCCTGGAGACAGAGTGAGACTCCATGTAAAAAAAAAAAAAAAATAGTACTTCATGACACAGATATACCATCACTGTTTTAACCATTCCATTATTGACAGAAGTTCATTTTGTTCCCAGTTTTTCACTGTTAACAATACTCCAGTGAACATCTTTCAAAATCCCAGGGCAAAGGAACAGTAGAACTTTGACCAGACACCTATTTCCTCATCCCCAGGCCTGGCATCATAGTTATGAGTGGTTATTAGCAAATGGCCAATGTTCTTAAGTTTCACACACTTGCATTCCACAACACAGAATCAAAAACGAGTTGCTGGATAATCCTGAATAATTTCCCCCAGGTAATTATCAGCTGTCTCAAGGCACTTAAGGAGAAAAACTAGAATCTAAGCTATGCCAAGAAAGGTACAGCCCCAGTAAACATCCCAGGATCTCAACTTGGAACCCTGGAGTGCAACACCCTAGGAGTATTGTCAAACCAAAGGTAGACCAGCCTTGTTTACAATGAGTGAACTCCACCTCAAGTGGGCTCATCCCCTTATTGAATGGAGGTGATCTGCTTGCATAATAGTTGTTTACCAGAGAAAGTGGTGAATCCTCTCTGCAGAAAAATAACATCACTCTGAGCTGCTACAATGTTTTATATCAGTGCTCAGTAACACACTGAAATGTTGTTCAGGTATATCAAGAAACTGAACTAAAAGAAAAAATAAACAATAGAAACAGACCCACAGATGACCTAAGATATTGGAGTTATCAAATATGGACTTAAAAAAATTATATCAGTGGCAAGGTAGAAAATAGCACTGGAGAGCTGAAAATTGTTTTAAAGCATCAAATGGAAATTCTAAAACTGAAAAGAATGGCTGAGGTGAAATGCAAATAGGCAGATTTAACAGGTGTTGGGACATAGTAAAAGACAAGGTTGATGAACTTGAAGTTAGTTCCATAGAAAATATTCAGACTACAGCATAAAAAGAAAAAAAAAAGGAAGCAAGCATAACAAATAAAATTGTGATACAGTGAAAAGGTCTAAGTGTACCTGAGCACCAGAAAGGGTAGAGAGATAAAATGGTACAGAAGAATATTTAAAGAAGAAAGAGCCCAGTATTTTCAGAAGCTGACGTCAAGTAACATTCAAGAAGTGGTACAAACACTAAGTTAGAAAATACAGAGAAAACCACATCTAGGCACATTCACAGCAAAACTGCTGAAAACCAAAGACAAAGAGAAAATATTTAAAGCAGGCAGAGAAAAATGTACATTCCCTTCAAAGACGACAGGACCTTGGGGAATATTATTCACATGACCTCTTCCTGAAGGACATGCTAGACAACAGTCTACAGCCAAACAAGAGGTGATAGGAGAACTTCAGGCAAAGGACTGGTGGGGAGCCTTAAATAGATGTCATCATAAAACTGAGAATGAAAATATAAAAACAAAAAACAACATATAAATATTATATACCCTAACCATGTAGAAATAATGGAACTAACTGAGAATGGGAAGAGAATGGGAAAAGGAGATAGAAATTAGAATAATCTCCCTAATTTCCAAATGTCTTACAGCTGGGAATAAAAATGCATCTAAAGCTGACAATTCAAATTACAGAAACTAATGCACATTTAAAAGAACAAAGGTAAATAACTAGAAAGCTAATACTAGTAACTAAAATTAGTGGAAGAGAAAATAAGAAATTAGAGTAGGAATCGGGGTTACAGGAAAAAAACAGTAATAAAATGCCTGTAATCCCAGCACTTCGGGAGGCTGAGGCCAGCAAATCACGAGGTCAGGAGATCAAGATCATCCTGGCTAACAGGGTGAAACCTTTTCTCCACTAAAAACACCAAAAATTAGCTGGGCATGGTGGCATGTGCCTGTGGTCCCAGCTACTTAGGAAGCTGAGGCAGAAGAACCATTTGAACCCTGGAAGCGGAGGTTGCAGTGAGCTGAGATCTCACCACTGCACTCCAACCTGGGTTGACAGATCGAGACTCTGTCTCAAAAAATAAATAAATAAATAAATAAATAAATAAAAATAAAAGTAAATAAAATGAGTATATTAATCACAACACTCTGCTTCCAAGGCCAAAAAAGAGAGATACCAAAAACCCAATAGAAAAATAGATAAAAAATATTAACAGAGTTCACAGAAAAAGGAAGGACAAATGAATCTTAAACACATGCAAAGATGCTTAACTTCCTCCATTAAGATAAGTGAAAATTACTCTGAGAGCTACAAGGGTGTATGCATTTGTAAAATCTCAAAAACTATGCATTTAATATTTGTACATTTCACTGCATGTAAATTTTGCCTTTTAAGAAATCTATAAACAAATATTGAATTCTAGTTCATGATACACATGCTGAAGTGCTTTGAAGTGAAGGGTACTGATGTTTGCATCTTACTTTGAAACAAATTCAAAAAATAAAAAGGATGGACAGGTGCGTAAATATGAAATTATTTAAATGCAGCAAAACGTTAACAACTATAGAATCTAGGTGGTGGGTATATATGTGTTTACTGTATAATTCTTTGAACTTCTCTGTGTGTTTGAAAATGTTTGTTATAAGATGTTAAGAAAAAAATGCCTCTAGATAACATTTTCCTTCAAACTGGCAAAAATAAAGGATAGCTCTGTTTTCAAGATTGCGGGCCAGGCACGGTGGCTCACACCTATAATCCCAGCACTTTGGGAGGCCGAGGCAGGTGGATCACGAGGTCAGGAGGTTGAGACCATCCGGGCTAGCTAACACGGTGAAACCTCATCTCTACTAAATATGCAAAAAATTAATCGGGGGTGGTGGCACGTGCCTGTAGTCCCACCTACTCGGGAGGCTTGGGAGAATCTCTTGAACCCCGGAGGTGGGGGTTGCAGTGAGCTCAGATTGCACCACTGCACTCCAGCCTGGCAACAGAGAAACACTTCATCTCAAAAAAAAAAAGGTCAACATGGTAGATTTTATGTTGTGTGTATGCAGCCACATTTTTTTAAAGTTTATATGTGGGGTGTGTGTGTGTGTGTGTGTGTGTGTATTTTTTTTTTTTTCTTTTTTCTTTTTTTGGAGACAGAGTCTCACTCTGTCTCCCAGGCTGGAGTGCCCTGGCGCAATCTTGGCTCACTGCAACCTCTACCTCCCAGATTCAAGCGATTCTCCTGCCTCAGCCTCCTGAACAGCTGAGATTACAGCCATGCACCACCATGCCTGGGTAAATTTTTTTGTATTTTTTGTAGAGATGGGATTTTGCCACACTGGTCTCAAACTCCTGAGCTCAAACAATCCTCCCACCTCAGCCTCTCAAAGTGCTGGGATTACAGGCATGAAAGTTGTTGTATTTTAAAAAGAGAGAAGAAATCAGCATCAAACAACAGAGTGTGGCAGCTCCCATCTCCATGCCCAGGGAGGAGCTACTGCAGTCCGGATCCAGTCTGGCACTGGGCATCTCAGGAAATAACTAGTCGTCTTTGTCCCTTTCTGTTCCAGTCACACTCCAGCGCCCCCGCCAGCCAGCACAGAGCCTGCTCTCAGTGAAAGGCCACTGCTGTCCTTGGGCGACCTCCACGATGCCTGACCGCTCCCTGTGCCTCCTGGAACAGCCAGGGTCCTCATGAAGTGGTGACCACCCCAGTCAGCAGGTCAGTGCCCCTGAGAGTGGTGAGGGCTGAGACAAGGTCTAAGAGAGGGGAAGGTGTGGTTGACTGTGGTTCCAGAAATTCCCCAGCCAGCGGGCTCTAAGCTTGCACAGACAGGTATCTTCCTGAAGTTCCAGAGTGGGTGAGGAAGATGGAACTTCCCTAGAGGAGGTAGAGACATCTAGAGACCTAGGGTGTGGGATGTGGGACCTTGGGTACGTCATTTCCTTGCTACCTACATTTCCTCTGGTTACCTACAAGGCTTTAGGCTGTGACCATGTGAGTCCATATGTGCCCATCCCCTACCCTCCTGCAGGGTGGTCTGAGCAGCAAGCTCTGGGTGCACGGGTCGCAGATGAGAGGGAGCAGAGGTTGGCGCCCTGCAACCACCCCAGGCACGTGACGTGGCTCTCTCTGCAGGGGCGGAAAATGATACCAGTCAAGCCCGAGGCGGAGGAGGAGCAGCCCACAGTCGCTGCCTCGAGATGGAGGAGCCGACGCCCGAGCCCGTCTATGTCGATGTGGACAAAGGGCTGACCTTGGCCTGCTTTGTCTTCCTCTGCCTCTTCCTTGTGGTGATGATCATCCGCTGTGCCAAGGTCATCATGGACCCCTACAGCGCCATCCCCACATCCACCTGGGAGGAGCAGCACCTGGACGACTGAGGCTCGGCGGGAACCGGACCTGGCGCTCTCCAGGTGGCAGTGCCCCAGGATGCACCTCTGTGTTCCCTGCCAGCCTGCCGTCCCACAGAGGAAGGAATGAATCACCCAGGGCAGGAGAAGGTGCAGCTTAGCCTTGCCGGCCCTCCCTGGAGCACCAGCGTGGAATGCCCGGGTACCATGGGTGTTGCAACCATGGAGCAGCCAGGGGATAAGAGCCCTGGACCAGGACCCAAGAGGCTGGGGTTCAGTGGGAGGAGTCACTGTGAGACGAGGGGGTAGTCACCGTCTCAGGCTCCTGGGCACCTTTGGGAACTGAATCGAGAACAGACGCCCCGCCCCCCGGCCCATCACACAACAGTGGTCTCATCTTGAGGAGACTGTCCTTAAAATGCAAAGTAGCACATGGAGGCTCCCAGCCAAGAGATCTCACGTGAACCCCAGCCCCTCCCCATGGACTAGCAATGGAGTGGCAGTGAGGGGAAAAGCAGGCTGAGGGAGTCTCACCTGAAAACTCACAAAAGGGACAGGATATGGGCTGCTTCCAAACAGTATTTTTTTAAACTATAGAGGGATATATTTTTCCTGTTATAAATAAAATGTACATTTTAGAAACTTGGAAAAATGAAGATAAATAGGAAGAAAGAGGGGAAATAATACTTAGAATCCCACTTCCCAGAAACCACCATTTTGATACATTTTCTTCCAGCCTTTTTACTTGTATTTTTTAGTCAAATTCATACTCTATGCATGATGTTGTGTCGCCTCATATGATAGCATGAATACTTCCCCATTACATCAAATGCTCTTCTTAGCTGCCAGTTCTAGTGACTGAAGGTAGCCCATCAGTTGGGTAAGTCATGGTTAAATGATCATCTCCTTTGGTTGGACACTGACGTTTTTTCGCTAATTTTTCTTCACACAAAATTATTGTGCCCAGTAACCTTTTTGAGGGTGCACAGTCCATGAGATGGATATTGAATGGGGAGACCTGGGTTCTAGTCCTGCATTTACCAGTCAGGTTACTACATGACCTTGAGCAAGTCACTTCACCTGTCAGTGCCTTCATTTCCTCATTGTGAGATAGGAAAAGCCTTGTCATCTTTAAAGTTTTATTTTTGGCATATACCTCATGTGAACAAAAGGACAGAAATGAGAGTGAATGTGCTATAAATGTGCCATGGTGGGGGGTTAGGGGACAAGGAAGAAGTTGATGATGATGACTCTTCTCAGACCCTCACTCCTCCCACCTCTTCCTGCCCTCTCCCCCACTCCCAGTCCATCACCTACATCTATGACCTTGCAGCAAGATTATTGGAACAGAGCCTACGAAGCTGGTCCCAAGTCCCAATTCCTGCACTTCCTTGTTATAGGACCCCGAATAACTCACTCGGCCTCTCTGAGCCCCAATTTCCTCATCTATAAAGTGAGGGAATAACATCTACCTCACAAGGTTGTTGTGAGGATGAAATGAGAGAACATAGGCAAACATGAGTGTTCTTGAATTCACCACCCCAGGAGAAGCCAGGGTTCTGAGCTGGGAGGAGCAGAGGTTCCGGGTGCCCCCTGCCCCTACAGAGCCTGGAACCCTCAGCTTTCCTCAGCTTCTGAGGGATGCTTCCTACAGGCCAAATCTCCAGCCAGAACCACGTGGTCAGAGGAATACTCACAGCAGCCTTCCCCAGCACCTGACTTTAAGGGATATGGTGTCTACTAATTTACGTAATTGTCATTGTCATCAGTTTTCCCATAACATGATACGACGTTAAACTAGAGTACCTGTGCTCCCGTTCCTCTGAGTGCATTTATTCTATCCCTCCAAGGTGTGGCCTTCCATCCCCATCCAAGAGACCTGCAGCTGTGAAGAAGCTCAAGCCATCTTTCTCATTGTCTGTGTCCCAGCCATTAGTCCCCAGCACAGCCCAGGCTACCTGGAAAACAGGTTTCCAAAGCACTGTCACTACTAGGTGACCCCTGAATGTGGACAAGACCACGGCTGTTCAGGCAGCATTTCAGGGGACATCCAGCTGTCATCCCACTCCTACTCCCCAACCCTACTATTGTGAGATGCACAAAGGGACAGCTGGCAAAGGCAGTGAACCGAGATGCAGGCCCCATAGAAGGGGGAGGATCTAAACCAAAACTTGTGCATTGCCTGGGGTTCGGCAGCAGCAGCCCTCACTCTGAAGCCTACCTTTGAGATGCCAGGCACTTCTGTGAAAAGCTCATCAGCATGCATTTACAACGTACACTAGAACCGACTCCCAGTCAGCTAATAACAGACCTCGGGAACAAGAGAAGGTCTTGCAGATCTCCCCTGGACACACTTTAGAACCCTCAGCAGTGAAAAAGAGGGTGCTCCAGGGCAGTGCTACTCAAACTGTGGTTGAAGGACAAAGAGCCTCTGCAATACTTGAGGACGTTGTTAGAAATCCAAACTCACAGCCCCCTCCAGGCCTACGTACAGAATGCACATTAACAAGATTCCCTCGGTGGTTTATATGCACATTAAAGTTTAATAAGCACTGTCTGAGAATTCCTTGCTCCTAATTAATTCTTTTCCACACTCAGATTTGCTAATAGTTTTCACCTTATCTCTTGATTCATTTGATGGCAACAGAAATAGTAACATTTCAGGAAAGGTGGAAAATATGAAAAGCACTCCCAACCCAAGCCTCCAGAAAACAGTGATTTTCATTTTGTGTTCATATATTCCCTTCTAATCATTTCCTCATGCAAGATTTCTTTTCATAAAGGCCATCTGTTACATAACTTCATATCATACTCTTTCTCCTAACATTACATCACGAGTATACTTTCATGTTGCTGTTACATTATTCACACTTGTCACTTTAATGGTCATAAAACATGACATCTAGTGCACATATACAATTACGTAGACTCCTATTATTAAATACTTGGATTTCTTTCATTTTCCCTGTTATACGTGTTCCAACCAAAAAGGAAAGATGAAGGTAGATACGATAACCCTGGGAGCTTGCTTAGGACAGGGGAGAATAAATATTTACAGTACACTCCGTCTATCTAAGAGACACATGGAGCACATGGGGGGAGGGAGACCGTCTAAGAACTGGACCATGTTAAGGAGAAAAAAGCAGCTGGAATCTCATGCTCCAGTTGTTGGAATGGGAAGCCCATGAAGTTGGCCACAACCCAGGACTTAAAGAGAACACAGTCTGGAGAGGAACGCTCCAAAGCAGAGAATGGGTGGTGGTTTTGCAGGCAGTGGTGCCTAGTGACCAGTTCTAAGTTGTTGCCTGTACTGTGCTCAGCTACACTCCCTTCATGTCACCCCAAGCCCTCTCTAAAGTCTCATATATAATCCACTTTGCAGCAGTGGTATTTGGGACAATGAAGGCACCTCAGTAGCAGGTCATGTGGGGAAATACAATCTGGGAGGGGCCGGCAGTCCCAGAGACAAGCGGGGTAGCAGAAATATGCAGAACCAGGAGTTCGGAATGATGGTCCTTAGAAGAAATATGGCCCCTAAGGATGCTCAGAGAGGTGGATATGTATAGTGGGACCCTAGCTTTACCATCCTGGTATATCATTCCCATCATAGCTATTTCATTTTTTCCGATTAGTTGCTTGAATGTCTACATGTACTTACCGAGTTGAAAGACCAATGTCTGCCTGTCTCATTAGATTTTCAGAACTTCAGAGGGTAAATCAATCCAAAAGGGGCTGGTCCGGCTTTCAAACGCCAAGTGAAGAGAATTGCAAAGCTTAGAGTGTCCACTAGTGTGGTTTCACAGCCCTAAATCTGACTGTTAAGGACTGGTTCTGCCATGCATAATCAATGCCCACCTTCAATGCCCTGTTGCCCAGTCTGTGGAGAGGTGCCCACACGGAGTTACCTGGGTCCACATCCACGTACCCAGCTATTCTGGTCTATCATAGCACAAAGACAGGTTGCCTGTGCCCAGAAGGACACACAGCCTCAGCTACACCAGCCTCCACTTACACACTTGATGGTCATCAGCAAAGACTCTCTCTCTTTAGGAGGGTTCTCCTTGGAACCTTTCAGCATCTTGGCAAGAAAGAGACAGCACACACAAAGCACTGATTGAAGACAGTTTAATGAAAGAATATTTACAGAGGTTAGGCAAGGGCACAGAAAACAACAGGGAACAGTAAAACACCAGGGATGGCCAGGCAAGGTAGCTCATGTCTGTAATCCTAGCGCTTTGGGAAGCCAAAGCAGGTAGACTGCTTGAGCCCAGGAGTTTGAAACCAGCCTGGGCAACATATGCAAGACACCGCTTATATACAAAAAATAAAAACTTTAAAAAAAAATTAGCTGGGTGTGGTGTGGCACGCCTCTAGTCCCAGCTACTCAGGAATCTGGGTGGGAGGATCACTTGAGTGCATGAGTTTGAGGTGACAATAAGCTAGGATCACACTGCTGCACTCCAGCCTGGGTGACAGAGAGAGATGCTGTCTCTAAAAATTAAAAAATGAAAACAAACTACCCAGGGATAGGCAGGCCACAAGCTATTACCATCTCAGCCTAAAGAGACAAGCAGAAGGATCTAGAACCCAGGGAGAGCTATAGCAACGGAGAAGGAGTCAGCCAACGAAAGCCCTGGCCACAGGTAGAGGATCAAAACTCCTGCACAAACTGTAGCTCAGTAGGAAGAGAGCTGGGGGAATAAACACCTTGACCTCTTGCCTCCTGCCCTCCAATCTCCTGTCTGGGTCTTCCACTGGCCAAAATGAACAGAAGCTAAAGGTCAGAGGACCCTGGGTGGTACAGTCTGTACGTGCAGCACGCTAGAGCAAAAGACGAAAAACCAGCACAATTCATCCCATTACCACTGAGCAGGCATTCACCAACTTTGCTTAGATGGGAGAAAAATATTTTGTCCCCAACACAAGGGGAACATAAAGTCTCACCAGCTGCCATATTGTTTGGGGGTCATAGCAATCTAGTCCCAATCCCACCTGCAACTTAAATCATAAGGTAGCCACTCCTGGGTACGTGGAACACTTCCTGTAAAACACAACTGCTGGTGCTCCTTTCTGTGGCTGGTCATGGGGCCCAGAGTGGTAACTGTGGTCTTATTCTCCCATCCTTCATTCCACAGCCCCTCTACCTTCTGGCAGTCCTTATCTGTCAGAGAATTTTATCTGGCGGAACGACCCAAATGTTCATCCACAGAAGATCCAAATTCTTGGTGCCCTGTCTTTATTGAGTTGCCACAGTATCCACAGATTCCTAAAGAAAATGAAGAGGCCTTGAAGATCTCACCTGGAAGCACCTTAAAATTCTCAGAAAGAATAACAGGTGCTCTAAGGCAACACTGCTTAAACTATAGTTTAAGAATGGACAGCACTGGCATCTCTGGGGAGCTTGTTAGAAATCTAATTTCACGCCCCCACCTCAGGCTTACAGAATGAAGACAAGACACACAGGGAGTACCAAGGGCCCTAGTGAATCCCTGGGTTCCAAAGCTAGTCCTCCTTGCCCCTACTGTGTAGCAGAAACCCCACTTTCCCTTGGATACTGGGGTAAATCATCCTGACAGTAAAGTGATCTCTTTCTCTGCCTACTGTTTCAACATAAGGAGCCCCAGATGGCACAAGACCATTTTCCAGTTTAACAGACCCATAACTATATTCCCAGGTGGAAGCAGTTCTTCTTGCTCACTAGAGAGTTCCAAACCCACAAAACCTAAGGTTTCTTGGTTAAATGCCTGTTTGTGGGATATGCTGATATGAATATGCTACGATTTGAATGAGTCCCCCAAAGTTCATATGTTGGAAACTTGATTCCCAATGCAACAGTGTTGAGAGGTGGGGCCCAAGGAGAGGTGATTAGGCCATGAGGGCGAAATGAATGGATTAATGCTGTTATCTCGAGAGTGGGTTTGTTATGAAAGGGAATGTTCAGTCCCCTTTTCTCTCTTGCCCATGTGATGCCTTCCACCATGTTTATGAGGCAGCATGAAGGCCTTCACCAAATGCTGGTTCCTTGACCTTGGATTTTGCAGTCTTCATAATCATGAGCCAAATAAATTTGTACTCATTATAAATTACCCAGTCTTGGCCGGGCGCGGTGGCTCACGCCTGTAATCCCAGCACTTTGGGAGGCCGAGGCGGGTGGATCATGAGGTCAAGAGATCGAGACCATCCTGGTCAACGTGGTGAAACCCCGTCTCTACTAAAAATACAAAAATTAGCTGGGCGTGGTGGCGCACGCCTGTAGTCCCAGCTACTCAGGAGGCTGAGGCAGGAGAATTGCTT
>PVKV010027695.1:0-26081 GCA_004027835.1 Alouatta palliata | reverse complement strand
ATGGTGGTGGTGATGGTGATGATGATGGTGGTGATGATAGTGATGGTGATGGTGGTGATGATGGCAACAATGATGGTGATAGTGATGATGGTGATGGTGGTGATAATGATGGTGATATGATGATGATGGTGATAATGATCATAGTGACAATGATGGTGACAGTGATGATGGTGACAATAGTGATAATCATGGTGATGATGCTGATAATGATGGCAATAGTGATGATGATGATGATGACAATGGTGATAGTCATGATGATAATGATGGTGATGATGATGATAGTGATGATGGCGATGATGATGGTGATGGTGACGATGGTGATGATAGTGATGATGATGATGGTGGTGATGATGACAGTGGTGATGATGATGACAGTGGTGATGGTGATGATGATGATGGTGGTGGTGCTAAAATTCAGGGAATGTTTCCATGCCCCAATTGTCTTTTCATTTCGCCCTCTTTGCTATTATAGGGCATACCTCCCCACATAACTGTCTCTTCATTTGGGGCAGTCTCATTTCCTTTTATTTGCCCATTCCTAAGTTTGAATTTTCTCCAGCAGTGCATCACAGTCCTTTTTGTCCTCCGTCACACACCCTCTTTGGATGTCTCCCAAATGCAGTCATCAGCTTCCTTTATCTCCTCTCATTGTCTGTGAGAGACTTTATACTGTGGCATAACCAGGACTGGAAGCAAGATCTTTATATAAATCTCCTGCTGCCTCCCTGATCCCACAGCAGAGAAATGCATGTGATTCGTTCCCAGCTGGATTACCTCCCCATGATGTCTCCTTCCCTCCCCATAATCAATTTACTGGAGGCAAAGACAAGAGTCATTGGTTGTGGGTGCTCAAGTCTGATGGTGGGAGTGGGAACAGATCCCCTACCCCTTTCTATACATAATGGGAAAGGCACAGTGTTGTGCAAAAAGATCGCTGGCAGATTAACTTTGAAGTTTGCATTCCTTAATGACCTCCTTTCATCCATCAAGTTTCAAATGCTGGCACCTTCTGCTTACCTCACTTCTAACTGACAGAGCCTGGAATTAAATGCAGCTCTAGGCTTTGGTGGTGCAAAGACAGTTATCTGTCTTCCAGCAGCCTTGTGGAACACCGCATTTCTCACCTGCTGCTGCAGTAATGAGCCACACTCACTGCATACGTCTTGAAGGCTCAGGTGGTATTCTTTGGAGAGTGGCCTCTCCATTGGGCTGAGACTCAGGAGAGCTTGGTTCTCCATAAACGAGTGGGGCCGAGGCCAGATCACTACTCTCTTCAGAATAGTTTCTTTGACTCTAAAATAAAGCAGCACTTCCAACTGAAGCCTGTAGCTTCCCAGTGTACATTCCTCAAGTCCTAGCTCAGGTTCAGCAGTCCATGTAAACCTGCAGCCTGAAGCAAATACTGCCTGGTGTACACACACACACACACCAATTCACACAGATACACACTAACACACACGCTAACCACAAACACACACCAGATGCACACACTAACACTACCATCACCTCACACTCAAACACAACACACAACCACACACATGCACACACACACACACACCAACTCACACACGTACATACTAACCCATACACTAACCACACATGCACACCAGATACACATACTAACATACTACCACCACCATCACCTCACACACACGACACACAACCACACACATGCACACACATACACACACCAACTCACACACATACACACTAACTCATACACTAACCATACATGCACACAAGATACACAGACTAACATACCACCACCATCACCTCACACACAAACACAGCACACATTAACCACACACATGCACACACATACACACACCAACTCACGTACTCACTAACCCATACACTAACCACACATGCACACCAGATACACACACTAACATACTACAACCACCATCACCTCTCACACAAACACAACACACACTACACACACACCAGTGCACACACACTACCATCACCTCACACACACACTAACCACACACACCCACACACCAACACACACTAACACATACTAACCACACACTATATGCACATACACACTACCACCATCACCTCACACACAAACACACATTACACACACACCAGATGCACACACACACTACCATCTCACACACAAACACAACATACACATTACCACATACATGCACATGTATACATACAGCAACTCAAATACACACACACCAGATGCACACAAACACATACTACCACCACAATCACCTCACACACAAACACACCAACTCACACACTAACACACACTAACCACACACACCAGATGCACACACTACCACCATCACCTCACAAAAACACACTAACCACACACCAACTCACACACATACACACCAACTCACACACTAACATACTAACCACACATACACCAGATGCACATACACACTACCACTACCACCTCACATACAAACACAACACACACCAACCACACACACACACCCCAACTCACACACTAACACACAGCCACACACACACCAAATGCACATATACACCACAAACACAACACACACATTAACCACACACATGCACACATATACACCAACTCACATACACCAGAAATACACACTAACCCCACACATACACCAGATGCACACACTAATATACACACTACAACCATTACCCCACACACTAACCACACACACCACACACACACCAGATACACACTACCACCATCTCACACACACACATTAACCACACGCACATGCATTCACACCAACTCACACTAACACTAATCACACACATACACAAGCATACACACACCAACTCACACGCATACACATACACACCAGACATACACATTAACCACATACACACCCCAGATACACACACTAACACACACTGCCGTCACCATCACCTCACACACAGACACAGCACATGCATTAACCACACACATCCCGCTGGGAAATTAGATGGTAACCAAGGATCGCCTGGGAGGAAGAAGACCTTGGAGAGCAGCCTTAGGGAAGACACAGAAGGGCAGCTCTCCACCCCTCCCACACCCCACAAAGAATGGTGCCTGAAGGTTAAAAGAGTCATATAGGCTGAGCTCATCATCAAGACACACGGTGAAACCTGCTCCTCTCTGCAGCTGCCTCCTGCCCTCGGGCCCCACAGCCAACACAGGAGCCACCCTGGTCTGCAGCGGGAGGCAACCAGCTCCGAGGCGGCCTGATCCGTGATCCCGGGAGATACCTGCAGGGAGCTGGGCTCCACGCGTGCCAGACACCATTGCTGACCGACTTCTGAACTGGGGGCCACCTCTCCCCACACCACAACCAGCCTCCTGCCAGGGCCCCGAGAGCCAGGCCAGGCAACAGCCCGCCGCTTGTTCCAGGCAACCCTGGCTGAGCTAAACACACTGTACAGAGGATTTCACTTTCAGCCAGTGTGCTTTGTCACAACGATATTTGTCACTAGGTGACAATATATGCCAAAGGGTGGTCACCGGCTGAGCATATCGGTGCTGTGGATCTAAGTCAGTTGCTGTGTGTCTGGGTGGGGTGATGATGTGTCAGAGTCGATGGGTGCTAGACCCGGCTCAGGGGGTGATGGATCTGGTGTAGCGGGTCATCCATTTCTTTTTCCAGCCGGTACTTATACTTTAATGTGTGATATATCCTTTTCAGGGCAAGGTGTATTAAATCCCTAATCACTGCATATTTACCTCCCATGTTATGTATGCACATGGCCATTAATATACATTTCCAAGTTTAAAGCACCCACTTTAGCATGCCAAAGATCCCTGGCTCTTTCCGAAGTTCAGGACTGAATGGCACCTCATAAAACGCCACTTCATTAAGAATCAACAGGAATAACCCGACCAGAAACATTTTTTATTGATGAAGGTTGAACAGAGAAATATCAAGTTCACTCATCACTTTTCACAGGGGAAGGAGACAATGAAATCTTTATTGGAAAGTTCTGTGTGTCAGGAATGCACTTCATCTTGTCGGGGAAGCACAGCCAGGAAATATATGGCCTGATAGGAATCATCAGCCCGGGAGGAAGCCCCAGCCAAACACGCCGTGTCAGCAGCTTCCGGGGCTCCGTGTCTGATGGCTTCGATGTTTTCATTCCTTGGCGGCTTCTTTATGTCAGTCTGACCTTCTAGTCCCTTCCAGAAGCCCCTGGACGCCGAGAGAGTTGAGCCTCACAAGTACCTATTCCCTGCCCCATCCATGGAGGGCTGGGGAAAGGGACACGTCAGAAGGAGACTCAGGCCCTGTGGAGGGAGGCCTGGGGTGATGTGATGCCACCGAGTCCCCTCACACCTGCAATTAGCCCTGGGAGGTGGCCACCCCTGGGAGGGGGGACTGCAGCTGCAGAGACAGATCCTGACACTCCACCCCCAGCAGTTAGAGCAGCAGTGTATTTTGTGTGGGGGGTGCTGGGTGTCACATCTCCACACCCCATTACAAAATACACAAAATACATACCACTAGCTCTGATGAGGCTCTTGGCAGTTTTCCAGCAATTCCCGCTTCATTCGACCTTCAGAATTTGCAGAAATAACGCTATGAATGCACTCCTAGCCAGAAAGATACAGTCAAGGTCAAGCACATTCGCGAAGCCAGTGAGGTCGGTTTCCAGCACCCCCTTTCCCTTTCTGTGCTTTCTGCTTGTCTCCCCCAAAAACTCACCCTTCCCATGAGACCCTAGTCCTGCCTGTCACCAAAGAAAGATATAAACATGAACAGCAGAGGAGAAATGAAGAGAAAACTTTCCTGAAAACAAGCACAACCTTGCAAGCAGACGGGAGGACTGCGGTGGGTGGGTGGGAGCTGGCCACAGCCGGTAATCATGCTCAGTAATTATCATTAGTACATTCCTGACACACAGGATTCCCCAATAAAGATTTCACCCTCTCCTTCCCCTGTGAAAAGTGGTGGCCACCCAAACCTCCATCGTTCCTTGACGTTCCCAATGTATGTATGTATGTATGTAGGTATGTAAGTATGTATATAGGTGTGTATTTTTAGGGAAAGAGTCTCTCGGTCACCCAGGCTGGAGTGCAATGCTGAAATCATGGCTTACTGCAGCCTCAAACTCCTGGGTTCAAGCAATCCTCCCACCTTGGCTTCTCAAAGCACTAGGATTCTAGGTGTGAGCCACTGCACCCGGCCTACATTTTGATTTTCCCAGACTATCAGTTATCTGAGTAGAAACACCCTGCTACTCCTAAAAAGCTGATGCAGGAAGAGAAAAAAAAAACAAAGAACCTTCCTTCATTTCTCTTAGGCCAGGGTGCCTCACTTGCAGGCACTACTGGCATTGGAGTCCTGAAATTCCTTGCGTGGGGCCGTCCTGTGCGTCACAGGACATCGGGAAGGTCCCTGGCCTCTGCCCACTAGATGCCAGTCACACCATCAAAACTGTCCCCAGACATGAGCTACATGTCCTGAGAAGCAGAACTGTCCCTAGTTGAGAACCACTGCCTTCGGCTAATTATTTCCTAATGGAACATAACTAAAAACTAATGAGGGGCAAAAATGATAATTACGGAAAACATGAACAGAGTCAGAATAATCAATCTGAAGTCTAAGTTTACTTTCCAAGAATCTCATTCAGATCCTCAAAGAAGTTCATGATGTCCAAACCCCCTCACTGCAGGGTGGCTGCAATGCAGCTCCAGTGGCCCAGGCTGCCTGGTGTCCCCTCCCCTGTGCCATCTCTTCACATGGGAGCAGAGTCCCCGTGCTCTTCTCCACACTGTCAAAAAGCAATGCCTGCTCCCCGGTTTGGAAAAATGTTCTTTGAAAAGGCAGAGGAGGAGAAAAGAAAAAAGGAAGAAGAGGAGGAAACTGTTACAAACATCTCAAAGATTTCAAAGACATTTCAGAGGAAAAATTGCTTTCTCTTTAATAACTCATAATTACCACTATGCAGCCATAAAAAAGAATGAGTTCCTGTCCTTTGCAGAGACATGGATGAAGCTAGAAGCCATCATCCTCAGCAAACTAACACAGGAACAGAAAACCAAACACCGCATGTTCTCACTCACAGGTGGGAGCTGAACAATGAGAACACATGGACACAGGGAGGGAACATCACACACCAGGGCCTGTCCAGGGTTGGAGGGCAAGGGGAAGAAGAGCATTAGGACAAATATCTAATGTATGTGGGGCTTAAAACAGATGATGGGCTGGGCATGGTGGCTCACAACTGTAATCCAAGCACTTTGGAGGCCAAGGCGGGTGGATCACCTGAGGTCGGGAGTTCAAGACCAGCCTGACCAACATGGTGAAACCCCGTCTTAAAAAAAAAAAAAAAAAACTTAGATGACGGGTTGATGGGTGCAGCAAACCACCATGACACAGGTATATCTATGTAACAAAACTACACATTCTGCGCATGCATCCCAGAACGTAAAGTAAAATTAAATTAAAATTTTTAAAAACTCATAATTCCCATCAGTTTAATACAGGTATTTTCATTTTTTTATATTCCTATCCAGCATGTGCTAAAGGGCAAGTATATTTTTACGTAAGCATACAGCGAATACAAGCAATGTTGTAGCCTGATTTCTCACTTCACCTTGTGTTATCAGCATTTTCCCAGGATACTGTACAATTTTTTGGATTATAACTTGTATCAGTTGAGCAATATCCCAACAATGGCAAATCTGTTCAGCTAAGCTGGGTTTTGCTGAGATGACCATCAGTTCTGGGCTGTCCAGTAAGTCTGTCTTGTGCTCACACAGAGCCTGCTGTTTCTGGGAGACTGTCCCGGCGCTGTACCACAGGGTGACTGCTCACGACACAAATCGCTTGGGTCTCATTGTCCCTCCCTCTGACTGTGACTTCCAGGCTAACTGCAGGGGAGAGGGAGGCATAAAGGACTCCACACCAGGCTTACCTGCTTCCCCCTGGATGACATAGTCACTTCCGCTCCCAGTCCGTTGGCCATAATTTGCCACCTCCATTGGGCTGGAAAATAGCCTTCCATGTATCCAGGAAGGGAAAAAAAGAACCGGAGATTCCACAAACCCTGATGCTGCCTGATGGTCTTGAGCTTTACCATAAATGAACTCTTCGTTCCCAGTGCTGACCTTTGTTTTCCAAAGTCAGACTTTGATGAACCAAACTCATCCTTCTTTGTAGGAGACTCTCGGTTACTTAAATCATTGATCCTCAGTAACTTTAATCATGTTGGTCCTCAGAACAAGCCAGGACGAAACTCTGCAGGGACAGGGTGAAGCCAGGGAATCAGCATGTTTAAAGAGCTCGGTAATTCTGCTAACCGGCCAGGTCTGGGAACCACGACTTGAACCCAAGTTGTCTTCAGGGAAATGGTCATGCTTCTCTACCCTGATCTCCAGTGATCCATGACATGGATTCCCAGGCTCAGGGCTTTGGATCCCTGATGGAGCCTGAGAAATAGTTACAAGGGACCTGACCTAGGCATTGATTGAGTAGTGAGTACATAATAAACTGTGCATACAATTTCAGAAATCTACATAAAACCTTTGTGATTTATAAAATATAGATTCACTAAGCCCATTCCTAAAAATGTAGTGTAGTTCTGATTTTATGAATTATTTCAAGATAGACTGTATCAGTGGGGGTCCCAGCAGGCAATAAGTGGCACACTCAGGGAGACTGAAGAGTTTCATGGAGGGACTATTCGTAAAGGTGTGGGCAGGTGAAGGGATGTCAAGAACAGACGGCAAGGCTCTCAGAGCTGGTGTCAGTGGAGAATCTTACCATTCCCAGTCAGAAGGGGTGAGAGGGGGAACAGTCACCACAGCCCAGAGAACAGTTCTGAAGGTTTTTTATCAGAAATACATCACTGATTTCATCAAATATTCTTTCTGTATCATTGAGATCATCATATTTTTTTCTTTTTTAATTTGTGAATATGGTGAGTTACATTGATTTTTGAATGTTAAACCAACTTTACATTCCTGGGATAAACTCTTCTTGGTTGTTGTATTAGGGTCCTCCAGAGAAACAGAATGAAAAGTGAGAGTAATTGATCAATCAATAGATAGATAATTGATAGATGATAGATGATAGAGATAATAGAGAGATGATATATAGATAATAGGTGATAGGTAGATAGATGATAGATAGATGATAGATAGATAGATAGATAGATAGATAGATAAGGAGGAGATTTGCCATGGGAATTAGCTCACGAAATTATGGAGACCCAGAAGTCCCACACTATGCCATCTGCAAGCCAGAGACCAGAAAAGTAGGTGATAAAAATCAGCCTGAGTCCTAAGGCCTGAGGGGGAGGGGAGTGGCTGCTGGTGTAAACATCAGAGTTGAAAGGCTGGAGAACCTGGCGTTCTGCTGTCCATGGCCAGAATAGAGGATGAATTTGCCCTGCTTCGGACGGTGCCTCCCACATGGGTGAGGTGGTTCTTCCTTACTCGGCCCACTGATCCAAACACTAATCTCTTCTGCAAACGCCCTCACAGGCACACCCAGAAAACGTGTTTCACCAGCCAACTGGGTGTCCCCCAACCCAGTCGAGAGAACACCTAAAATTAACCATCATGGTCACAGTGGGGATATGTAAATGTATACACAGAATTAACACGTAAGTGGATAAACAGACAGACATATTTTTATGTATTTTAAGATTCACGTTACTAACATTTGAAAGCATATACGCCTCAGAGTTCATGATGGATGATGACCGACAGCTCCACGTTCTCGTGAAGTCTCTTTCTGGCGTGGGAATCCATGCAATGCTTGTAATGCTGGCCTTATAGAGTGAACCAGAGGCTGTTCCTTCCTCTTCAGTTTTCTGAGTTTGTGTAGAATTAGTATCATTTCTAAGTTTTGGTACAATTCACGAATTAAGCTATCGTTTTCTTTATGTGAAGACTGGTCATTACGAATTCAATTGTTTAATAGACGCAGGAATATTCAGTAGATCTAACCCTTCCTGAGTCCATTCTGACAGTTTGCGTCTTCCCAGGAACTTTTCAATTTTATCTAAATTATAGAATCTTTTGACATAAAGTTATTGACAATATTCTCTTATTATCCTTGTAATGTCAGCTGAACCTGTAGGATATTCCCCTCTTGTTCTGACGGTGGAAACGTGGACCTTATCTCTTCACTCCCCAGTCACTCATGCCAGTGATGGATCAATTGTGTTGATCTCCAAGAACCAACTTTTGGTTTCATTGATTTTCTCTGCTGTTGGTCTGCTCTCTATTTCACTGATTTCTGCTCTTATCTTGCTTATTCCTTTCTTCTGCTTAGTGAATTCCATCTGCTCTTCTTTTACTAGTTTGTTAGGAAAAATCACCTGTGAAAATGTAACTTGTGCATTACACTGAAAACATTCTCCTATTTGCCACTTGCATGTGGCTAATTCATGTTGCAGCAACATGCACTGTGGCAAAACAAAATATTCTCTCTGCCAAGGGGACGAGGCTTTCCTGAAGATTAAATTGAACATGCTCTGTGTCCCATGGGTGTAACGGCAGGCCCTGCAGAGGACATGCAGCCTCCGTCCTCAGGGAACGTGTCCTAGTTACCTACCCATGACCTTCCATCTACGTTAACTCAAGCTGCCCTTAAATGTTAGTGACAAGAAATTGTGTGTGTTAGAGTATGTTTGTTACAGCGGACCATGTCATTCTCTTTGAATCAGGAACAATGTTTGCCATAGAAAAGTGAATTCATTTGCCAACGTTGTTACAATTAACCAGTAGCTTTGACCTAACCAATCTCTTGAGAGTGAAATTACCTTTATATAAACTGAATACAGTATCTTGCTGGCTTGCAAAGTATCTTGGATTACGGGCCTAGGCCTTTCTTATTGAAAACTAAACAAGTAAGGTTTAAATGGAGGTACAAGCGTTCGTTTCAGAAAACGATGTGAAATCTCGTTCCCCACCGTGCACACCTCGCAAACGGGCACCCAGTGAACGTGTCTTGATCTGATGGTGACAGCAGCTCTCCTCTCTTTAGAAGGTTTTCTCCAAAGCCTTGGAATCCTCTGGCAACCACGCATGCGGGCTGGCCCACGGACAGGAGCGTGAGCTGCAGCTCGTGGGGCTACGGTAACCCCTACCTGTCCATCCACCTCCTGTTCTTTAGGTTACCAGGGCTCCGTTGGCTTTCCTGCACTGCCCGGGAGGACTGGCTTCTTCCTGTCAAGCCACCTGCCTGATAACAAGTCAGATCATCTTCAGGAGGCTCTGGTGACAGGAACCACACAAGGCTTTCTCTTTGCTAGTAGGTTTGATGTGATGAGGAGACATAAAAAAAGAGAAACGCTGGAACCATCGGGCAGGCTTTGCTCGCCTGACAGAGCAGTTATGGGAAGAGAAGGCTTGGCCCCATCTCTGTGCCATAAGCATCAAGTTTCAGCCTCAAGAAGCTGCAGCGTCGGCTCCTTTTCAACACCATTGTCAGGGTGATGTCACAATGACCCTTCTCTGCTTCTGTTCCCCGTTCCTTCCTCTGTGCCTACTTCCTTCATCCATGGACATCACCATCTTTTCAGAAATGAAAGACATCATTTGTGTCTCCAGCAAGCCCTCCAGACCTCTGAAGGCAAAGGAAGCTGCACACATATTTCTTCTCTCTACCATCCTACAGGGAACATCTTAAACTGAAGTTATTAAGCATTTATAGGGAGCCAGGCACTGCCGAGCGTGGAAACTCATTGCGTTCTCACAAGAGCCACATGAAGTACCTTACTGTCTCCATTTTACAGGAGAAGAAACTGAGGCACACAGGAGGTGATGTAACTTGCCAAAGGTCTCCCGTCTGGCAAGAAACAGCTGGGATTGGATCTCAGTCTCTCTCCAGAGCTCCTACTCAGCTCCCACACTGCAAGTTACATTTTTTAATGTCACTTTAATGTATGTTATTATTATATCTAATTGTTGAAAATATTGTGTTGATAGATAGTGGAAAGCTACAGAAGGACATGCCTATGAATGCCATCATTTTCCATGGCAGAATCTGTGCTGACCCATGTGGCCTCCCAGGAACTCATGTCTGTCACATGAAGCGAGAACTGCTGGGTGCCTTCCACTTCTGCTGCCAGCCCTCAGGCTGGGGAGGGCCAGTGGTCTCCGTGACCTCGGATTTCTTGTTGCCACCGCAGACTGTAGGCAGCGTGGTTTTGGTCATGGCATGTTCGCTGCCACAGCACATGCCCACGGGAATTGACAAACCAAAGCCAAGTTCCCAGCCAGGCTGCTTCACAAAGGCCAACTGTCCCATCTGTTGTAACACCAACCTCATAGGGTCAGCACCGCCATCGTCTGTCACGCCGGCCTGTTCTCACCTAACGAGGTGCAGCAGTGAACGGGTGACAGGCAGGCGTGGAAGGAAAGCACTGGGACAGGCGACACGGGTCAGGACACGGCTCGGGGCGGCGGGCGGCGTGGGGCCCGAGCAGGAAGGTGTGGGGCGCACTCCATGCCATCCATAACGGGATGGAAAATCTTCCTTAGGGTGTGATGGCCGCCCCACCTGATGCAGCAGGGACTCTATTTTAGGACAGAAACCCCCACCTCCAATTCAGATGCGACCTCCTGGAATACACAAGCAAGCACCTGCGACAGGCCCCAACACTTCAGGTGTGACGCATGGACCCACCCCACGGCCACCTCAGGCCCGAGTACCCTCGAGGCCAGCACCAGCCACACACAGCCAGGGCAAAGCTCAGAGACATCCTCTCCCTTCTTCCGCCCCAATGTCAAACCCCTGAGCCCATCTTCCATCCCTTCACCAGCCACTCATCACCCTGCCCTCAGTCTCCAAGACCCACATCACCCCCAAGACGTGTGTGTGGGCATGTGGCTCTCCCAGGGCATGCCCAGCCCTCCACTCCCTGCAGGAGTGCACCCAGCTGGGCACCCAACCTGCTCTGATCGCCTGCTCAGCTGCCCCCCACTGCCCTGCCCTCCACTCCCAGCACCACCCCTCACAGAGCCTGGCCACCGTCCAGCTACCTGGGAGCTCAGCCTTCGGCCCAGGGCAGACCCCACAGCCACCATGAGCCTGGGACGCCTTCCCGATTCCCATCAGCCCCGCTTTTGGGTCCCAAAGGACAGACGGGCCCCTCACTCCGGACCCCCACAGCCCTGCCCTCCCCAACCACACATCCATCCGCCTCTCCACCCCTCTCCAAGCATAGCAGTGAACAGAATGGGTGATGATAATTCAGGGAACCTGGTGGCCATTTAGGGACACAAAGAAAATAGCAAGCCCAAAAGCAGGGGGAGTGGGAACACGGAGGAGTGGCTAGGGGGTCAGGGGACAGTGACAGTGGGAGGCCGCCCAGCAGAGCAGTCCTGTGAGTGACTCGGCCAGACCTGATTATCTTTCCTGAATCCGATGTACCTTGTGGTGAGGGACGGAAGGCACAGGCCCGGGAGGACCCTTGCATGCATAAGCTGTTAGCTGTCAGAGTCGCTTCAGAGGTTCCCAACAGAACACTTTAGAAGCATATAGCTCTACAAGGGAGCTGCAGCGTGCTCTTGTTCGGGAGCTGCTCAGATCAGAAACGCGAATACTTTGAGCTTCTCTGACGAGTCCCGGGCCCCAGGACCCAGCGGGCAGCGGCTCCGCTCCGGAGAAGACAGCAGAGTAAACCAGGCTGATTTCCTTCCTACATGTGGCCCAGGCCTGCTCCTGCTGCTCAGAGCTGGTCCTTACAGAGGCCGTTCTAAATAAATCATCCTGCAAAACAGCTTGAAACCAAAACAGCTCCTGCAGCTCTAAAATGGAATGTCTGGACAGTAATTTAATTTTTTAAAAACAGTCCAGGTAGCACTGCCAGATGGTTTCCAGACTGTGAAAAGAACATTTGCAAACATACTCCTGAAGCCACACAGTCTCCTTCCTTTTCGCCCTGGAAGTCACTCTCCCATGGGGCAAAAACTGCCCAGGAAGGCAACGAGTCCTCGCTGGGTCCCTGCTATGGGCCCAGCCCTGAGACAGGCGTGGAGGGGGCACACGATCTCTGTTCCACGCAGCGCAGGCCAGAACTGCAAATGTCAGACGTAGTTTACATTTTGCCACCTGAGAAAATGTTATTAGCTCCAAGCATGACTGAGAAAGTTTTCTCGTTTAGGAAAGGACACAAGAGAGGCAGCTGGAGTCCCGGTTTAGAACGGGGCCACTGAGCACAGCACCTCCAGCTCCTCACTGCCTCACCCAGAGAAGGTCCAGGGAAGAGATGCTGCGGAGAGGCTGCAGGCCACGGGCTGGGGTGGACAGGTATCTGCGGACAAGGCGATGGACCCACACGTCACACAAAACCACCCACCAGAGGAGTGAGTGCCAGACACACCTGCTCCATGTCCCTCTCCCCAGCATGGACCCCCTGACACCGAGCTGGTTATGGAATGAATGACTCACATGGTCTCGGGAGGTCTGCCTTCCTTTTTGCAAATTACATGCACACAGACATGAGAGACAAAGCTCACCTTGAATTGTAGCTCCCATAATTCCCTCTTGTTGTGGCGGGGACCCAGTAGGAGATAACTGAATCATGAGGGCGGTTTCCCCCATACTGTTCTCCTGGCAGCAAATAAGTCTCACGAGATCTGACGGTTTAAGAAACCCCTTTCACTTGGCTCTCACTCTCTTGCTTGCCCCCGCCATGTAAGACGTGCCTCTTACCTTCTGCCATGATCGTGAGGACTTCCCAGCCACATGGAGCTGAGTCTACTAAACGTCTTCTCCTTGATAAATTACCCAGTCTCGGGTGTGTCTGTATCAGCAGTGTGAAATGACTAATACAGATGTCAATATAGACATCATTACAGATATAAATAGAGACATCAGCATAGGCACAGGTGTAAACAGATACAGGCGTAGACCAAGGTAAAGGTGATGTCCTTTTCCCTTTTACTGTGTGTGTGTCTGTCTGTCCCCACAACCCCCTCACCCACAATCATCTGTCCCTCTCTGCACCCCTCCCCAGTGTACAAGTGAATAGAGTGATGATGACTGGGGGGAGCTGGTGGCTGTTTCTCGGGACACAAAATAACAAATGCAAAAGAACGGGGAGCGGGAAACAGTGACAGCTGGAGAGGGAGCAGGAGCTGAAACCACCTTCTGAGCAGTGGCGAGGAGGGGCCACCCAGCTCTGGGGCACAGTGACACAGCCTTGCAGAGGAGACACATAGCACAAGGGAAAAGAACATCAGACCTTGTCAACAATTACAGGTTAAACTGTGTCCCCCCAGACCCCAAAATTCCTATGTTGAAGTCCTAACTCCCAGCACCTCAGGATGCGAACTTATTTGTAGACAGGGTCTTTACAGAAGTCAAAACGAGGGCAAGCCCTACTCCAATAGGACTGGAGTCCTTTATAAAAAGCGGGAGGCTGGGCATAGACTGGGCATAGACTGGAGTCCTTTATAAAAAGCGGGAGGGTGTCGGGCAGAGAGGAAGATGGCGTCTACAAGCCCAGGAGAGAGGCCTCGGAAGGAACCGGCCCTGCCCACAGCTTGGTCTTGGGAGTCAGGAACTGCCAGACAAGAAGTCTTTGTTGTTTAGGCATCCGGACCATGGTGCTCTGATGTGGCAGCCACGCCAAAGTCTAATGCAGGCAGATGACAGGTCTACTAATACCTGAAGGACTCATCGCTTCTCGGCCTTTTGGCTAAGATCAAGTGTAATACCTGAAGGACTCATAGATCACTAATGGCTGCTCCTTGGGAAAACTCCCAAAGGGGACAGAAGCACGTGGTGCTTCTTTGCCACCCTTTTCCTGTCTTTGGGAGCAAGTGGGCCTCAGCTTCTGACCCTGGCTCTGAAGCAAGGCCCGCCCCGGCCCGGTGCTAGCATCCTCAAGGGACAGGCCCCGCACTGCACTCAGGAAGAACACGGAACACCCACACGTCCCGAGCTGTCCTCCCCCGGGCAGGAGTCCCTGCTTGCTTGTTCATTCTCGTGGGTGCTAAAAGAAAAACCTCAGCAGAATTAAATTTAAAGGCATTTAATTGAGCAGTGAACAATCCATGAATCGGGCAGTCCCAGAATCACGGCAGATTCAGAGAGACTCCAGGGATGCCTTGTGGTCAGAACAAATTTATAGACAAAAAAAGTGACCTACAGAAACTGGAGGTGAGAGCAGCTGGGTCAGTTAGGGCTTGGCGATTGGCTTCTTTGGACACAGTCTGCACTCTTGGTGGCGTACGGGTGGTTGAAATTCGGCCGCTCGGATCAGCCAAGCCTCAATGATTGTTACAGGTGCACGCTCCTCAGTCAGGGTTTCAGTCTTGCCCCTATTAAGTTAGGTTGCAGTTTCTCCACTAGGACTCAAATACAGAAGCACAGAGTCCTTCTCAGGCCATGTTTAGTTTGCTTTAATGGTACAGATTAGAGAGAAAGAAAGCTGTAACTGGATTTCTCTAAGGTGGACAACTTCTGCCCTGAGAAAAGTAATAAATTGGGGAGAAATGCACTCTTGGCATTCCAAAAAAAGCAAAAGGAAGTTGTCCTTGGTTTTTGCCTCTCATCTTCGGTTGTCTGAAAATGCCTATTTGCCAACACTGGAAAGGTGGCCAGGCTTCCCTCTGCCCGCGGCCCTGTGCTGAGCTCCAGCACCTCCAGACAGGGCACTGCTCAGACACCTTGAGGTCCCCACTTCAGGCAGGGCCGCACTCCACGGCACATCAAGGGCACCCCACAGGCTGTCAGCTCCTGTATCTTGGCGCCTTGAAGCATCTTTCTTATTGTGATTAAAAGAAGCCAACATCGGATTGGATCTACCCAGAAAGCACAGCAGCCCCAAAGATGGCACAGCCTGTGGCAGAGGACTCTACAGGGACTGCAGGAGACACCACAGGATGGGCTGTGGACACAGGGATCCCACCAGCTAGGCTGGGTGGGGCACGCTGGGAAGTCTGGTGGAGTCTAGGAAGGGAGAAATCCATGCAAAGGAGATGGGAGCCAGGTGCATCCTAAAGGCCCAGGAGCATTTAAATAGGCAGAGAGGAGAAATCGAGGCGTCCAGCCATCAGTGGAGACCTTGCTTCCCACCCCCCAGTTCGTGAACTGCGTGGCTCGAATGGTCTTTCCTAAGATGCTCATCATGCTCCAATGCTTGAATTCCTTCCTTCCCCAGCTGCCCCCGCCACTGGCTACAGGGCAAAATCACCACTCCTGAGCATGGCACTCAGGGTCTTGACAATCTGTCCCCAAACTCCACCTCCTGCTCTTCTCTCCACCTTCCCTCACCACCATCCCCCTCTCTGGCTACAGCACTCAGCTTCCTCTAGCCCCACACCTCTGTGTCTTTGCCTCTCCATACAAGGCCATCTGGGAAACTCCTACAACCTCAGAAGTCCTTAAAGCCTCACCATCAGTGTGGCACCCAGAGTGGACACTCCGAAGCCCCGAAGCCCATGGAAGCTCCTCTGGATTCTCCAGCACTCCAGGTGTGCACACCTCTGGGCTTCCGGCTGTGCTGCCATCACCTGGCTGCGTCTGCCTCCTTCGCAAAACTGTGAGCTCCAGTGTCAGGAAGGTTCCAGGACGCCAACTCTGAGATGGAGATGAGCTTACAGGGGGTGTCCTGGGGGCTGCTCTTCGGATTTGCAGGAAGGGAAGGGGGAAGGAAGGGAAGGGAAGGGAAAGAGGCCACATTGGGCCAAGGGAGAAGCTGTGCTGTGGCTGTGACGCAGTCTGAATGGAGGCTGCAGCCGATGCTGGGTGGCAGCATTGAGTCACAGACAACATTTCAGAACTATCCCAGCTTGAAGCAGGAGGTGGTGATCTTACTGCCCCTTCTCCCCACACTTCGACTAGTCACTGAATCCAGGAAATGGGTGTGGCGAAGGGTGGGGGTTGGGGTTAGGGTTAGGGTTAGGGTTAGGGTTAGGGTTAAGGTCAGGGTCAGGGTTAGGGTTGGGGTTAGGGTTAGGATTAAGGTTAGGGTCAGGGTCAGGGTTAGGGTTGGGGTTAGGGTTAGGGTTGGCTCTCTGCAGCCCAGGCAATCCCAGAGGGAGGAGGCAGCTGAGTGCTCTCTGCTGGGGACCGGTCCTTTATTCTGGACAATCCAGGCGGCACATCAAAGCATCTAACACTCCCAAGGGTAGAGTCTGACTCACTCAGCTTTGAATTCTCATCACTTAGGCACAATATCTTCAAAAAGAATGGAATATGACACATTTTTGTTGCCTTAAATTAAATACCCTCCCATCAAGGGATTTTTTTCCTCCCATCGTCTTCAGGAAAGCAGGCCTTGCTCGGCTATCTCAGGTATCCCCTGAGACCCACGCTCTGCTCTCCATGGTCTGATCTCCAAGTGCCCAGCTAAAAAGAAGCAGCGGATTTCATCTGCTGCCTGAAGCCTCTGGCTGTGGAGCCTGTCGGGGACAAAGCGCGCCCACATCCTTCAGCTCTCGAGGGGCGCGAGGCGGGCAGCACTGCACACTTTTCCAGAGCCAGAGCTCCATGCCCAAGACATGCAGAGGGCATGAAAGTCAAAAGAACGTATCCCACCCAATATTCTGGCTTTGGTGTTTAAAACCCGACCGACACAGATTACATGCTCTTTTGAAAAGAACTTCCGTTAAATCTACTGTCTATTTTAGACTCCTGTGGAGGCAAAGTGAAAAAGTTCTGCCGGGTACAACAGCCCAGTACTTTGTCAGTCTACAGAGGGTCAACACGCTAAGGCTGAGGCGGCAGAGCTTTAAATCACCTTAGCAGGGGCATAAGCTGAGTCTGGGGCACATGCTGGCCTGGAGGAGCCAGCCTGGAGGAAGAGGTGTGATCGGTGTGCACCTGACCTGCATCTGTGGAAGCTTCGGGAACGCTGAGCCTTTGACCTGCAGCGACCACTCCAGCAAGAACCCTGCAGTCTTAGGAGCCGGTCACCTCCTTGGAACCCCCAGCCGCTGTCATCCCATGCTCTGCTCTTGATGACACGTGTCTGTGCAGGCGTATTTAGAGGCAAACATGTTGTCTATGCTCTGAGGGAGGAGCTGTGTTTTTTCCAGCTGTCCCATTGGCTGAAAAGTGCCTGAAGTCACAAATGTCATTCCTCTACATCATCACACCAATGGGGCACACCACCACGTTCCCCCCCCCCAGTCCTGCAAACTGAGAACCACGCCAGGTAGCCCCAGGCTAAACCTCCCAAAGCTTCTACCCAATATCCAAAGCCCTGCCCAATACCATCTTTTCCTTCTCTTCTCTGAAATTCTACAGCATGTATAGAGAGATCAGAGCCCTCAACCTGGATTGCATGTTGATTTTTATAGTTTCCTTTGTGTGAACTATTTCCTTGATCATTAAAATTACGGAATCCTCCAGGAGGAGAAGGTGCCGAATGTTTCCTTGTCTCCCATAGCGGCTACCACAAAACGCTGGGTGTCTTGCCTCTCGGCAAAGGGGGCTGTCAGCTTTGTATCCGATCAGCAGATGGAGATGGGGCAGCAGGCCCAGTCGGTGTGAAGTGGGGAGCCCCTCAGGTGATGTCCAGCCAAGGATGCAGCTGCCTTACCCCAGGCTGGTACACTGTGGTGCAGAGCCAACATCAGAAACGCGGGATGGCAGCAGCCACGGGGATAAGTTCATTGGAGCGGGGAGGGGCTAACCAGATGGACACACCTGAGCCTCGAACACTGGAGTGCAGAGGCACCATCTTAGCTCACTGCAACCTCCACTTCCCAGGCTCAAGCAATCCTCCCGCCTCAGGCTCCCAAAGTGCTGAGATTACAGGCCTGAGCCACTGACCCTGGTCATCTATCATCTGTCATCTATCTATCATCTATCTACCTATCACCTATTATCTATATATCATCTATTACTGTTTCTGTAGCTGGTGGGCAGCCACTTCCTCCCCCCTCTCACCTGTGGATCTGGGATGTGAGGAGAGAGATGCTGGGGGCTGTAAGAGATCACAGACTCTGAGAGAGGGAGGCCTGACCTCACAGCAGGGAGCCTGGCAGCAGCCTGGCACCACTGCCTCCTCCAGGGCATTCGAGGACCACTTCTCAGCACGGTCCTAACAGCTGAGGGCTGCTGGATTTGCGGCTAACAGATGGACACAGCGCCCAGGGTCTGCATCTGGGTTCTTGTTTCCAAAGAGCGCAGAGGGCTTATGGGCACATTTACCCTAAAGGCAAAACCACAAAATCCTTTGCTCTCACTCATCCAAATCCTACATGGTTCACCCCTACTGCACATCATGAAAAGATTTCAACATCACTTGATAGGGCCATTTTTGCTCCACTCCGGATTTCAAGGGACCTCTGAGAATGAATAGGCACGCATGGGTTCAGACTTTTTATCCCCGGCGCTCTGCAGGCAAAGGCGGCCCCGGGCAGGCGGGTGGGCGGGCCGGCGGGCAGGCGTGGGGGGCGCGCGCCCTCTGGCGTCCATCTCGGGGATGGGCGGGCCCGGAAACCACGGTCTAGGTCAGAGGCGCCCACCAAGGGTGAGGAGGGTGGGGCAGCGCCCCAGCCTGCAGCCCTCGTCCTCCGAGCACAGAGCAGAAGACACCCGACACCCAGAGGGCTCCCCTCGCCGCGCCTCCTACCAACCTTAACCTCAAGTCACAGGCTCCACTCGGAGGCCTGGAAACCAGGCTAAGAAAGCTGCTGAGGTTCACCCGATTCAGAATCCACTTCACTCTCCGACTTTCCCGGCAGGGTTCACACGCACAGCTCTGAACTTGTCACGAGGAGAGCGCATGGAAGGCCGAGCGGGGGTGAGGAGGGCAGGATGTGGGCACGGGCCGAGTGTGCTCACTGACCAGGAGAGGAACTCCAAGCTGTCGGTGAGGCTGCTGAGTGAGGCCGCGTCGGGGGAAGCGTTCTGTAAACGGGGGTCATGTTCGTATCTTGATCACTCATAAAACCGTTCAATTGCAAACTGAAGATTAACCTACCCAATCAGTAATTCATACAACCCCGCAACACACACATTTTTCTTTTTTTTCTTTGAGACAGGGTCTGGCTCTGTCGCCCAGGCTGGAGTGCAATGGTACCATCTCGGCTCACTGCGGCCTCATCGTCCCGGACTCAAGCAATCCTCCTACCTCAGCCTCCCGAGTAGCTGGAACTATAGGTGCACACCACCACACCCAGCTAGTTTTTTGTATTTTTTGGTAGAAACACCATCTCTGTAGGTTGCCCAGACTGGTCTTGAACACCTGGATCCACCTGCCTCGCCCTCCCAAAGTGCTAGGATTACAGGTGTGAGCCACTGTGCCCCACCAAACATTTTCTTCCAAAAACTTGCTTAAATCCACTCATGTCGTCTGCTTTTGCAAGTATGGTGGCCAGATTTAACAAAGAAACATACAAGACACCCATGGAGTTTGGAATTTCACATAAACAATGAATAATGTTCTAATGTAAGTATGTCCCATGCAACATTTGTGCCATAAATATCATATGTGACATGCTCATTCTAAAAAAATGACTTGCTGTTTATCAGAAATCTAAGATGCTGCTGGGTGTCCTCAAGGACAGGACAAGCTGTCTCGGGCAGCATCCCAGTCTCAGAAGTGGCTTTAGGGTGCTGTACTTGAGGACTGGAATGTGGGAGGGGTGTGGGGAAGGGGAGCAAACAGTGAGAGAAACAGGAGAAGCATCCAAGAGAGTTAGTAGCAAAGCACCCCTTCAGCGCCAGTCTCTAAATATTTGACCAGTACAGGGAGGAATACCTGAGTTTTCTATTCATAAACACGTAACAGCTCTTTGTATTCCAAATAAGACATGCATTGAGTTCCCTGCATGTAATACAACGTTTTGCCCTGTTTGGAGCTGCTGGTGATGAATTATTTTAAAGACGGTCTCTGAGATGTGTGAGACTATTGCTTTGTTCATTGTGGACAAACATACATGGGAAAACGAGAGGCAAATAGCCTGTGTTTCAGATGATTCACGTATGGTCTCAACACACAGCAGCGCCTCAGGCAGCTTCCTGGCCAGCCCAGCCCTTAATCCACTATGAACAACATCTCATTACATAGAGAGGAGCTTATCTCTTTGCCTGGACAATGTACTGAATAACATAAATATGGCACATTATTTGAGCTGGCTTTGACGAGCTCCTTCTTTCTCTCTCCTTTTTCTTTCTTTCCTTCCTTCCTTCCTTTCTCTTTCCTTCTTTCTCTCTTTCTTTCTACGATTTTATCCCTCTCTGTGCCTCGCTTTCCTCATCTGTAAAAACAGGGCATGACACAGGAATTCACCGAGTTTTGTGAGAAGTAGCATCACTGATACATGTGAAGCACTTAGAGCCAGGCCTAACACAATAGGCACTCAAACCAGCCGGTCTCATTATTATGATTTAAGCAGCCAACAATCAAAAAAGCTCCTGACGTATGAGGTGTCAGACCTCCAAGCCCCTGTCCACTTCTCTAGTGCCAGGCTCCCCCTTTGCTTCCAGACCCCTCAGTCCTTCACTCCCTTCCAAGCCTGCAGTGGCCTTGTTCATCCTTCCCAGCAGCCTCCAGCCACCACCCACAAGGTCAGGCACATCCCAGGAGCATCAGAGCAATACAGACCCAATACATGACCACCTGCCCTTTGATGCGCCACGGGTGAGATGGGATGGAGGACTGGGTGGACAGGGTAGGACCCCGGCCCAGCAGCATCACCCTTGGCTGCAAGGGCTGCTGACCAGTCCCACATTGCGTCTCTTGGCACGTTCCCTAAGATATTTCAAAGATGACTGCTTGGGTTCAAAAAACGAGCATGCCAATTCCCCAAATGCCTGAAGAGGCATGCATCTGAGCCTGCTGCTTCAGACCCACTAAGAAATCCCTTATCTGCCTTTGGCAATAAGCTATTCTTGCAAGGTCTTCATTACTTCCTAATTGTCAGAATTCATTTGCTTCATTTTTCTTGTTAAGAAACATTTAAAAAAATTAATCTCCAATCTTGGGCTGCTGTTAATTTCAAAGCTCCTCCGCACTTATTAATGGCATCATTTGTTATTTCAATCTTACGCCACAACCACCAGTGCCATCCATGTGCATGCATACACACACACACACACACACACACACACACACACTGATTTCAAAGTCCTTCCTTTGCGCTCTTTCTGGTTAAAAATTTGATTCTCTCATCCATCCTATGACCACTGTCACTGTAATGTCTACTTGACTTTTATTTTTTTAGCTCTTTATTTATTTATTTTACTTTGAGATAGAGTCTCTCTGTCGCCCAGGCTGGAGTGCAGTGGCGCCATCTCGGCTCACTGCAATCTCCGCCTCCCAGGTTCAAGTGATTCTCCTGCCTCAGCCTCCTGAGTAGCTGGGACTACAGGTGCACACCACCATGCCCGGCTAATTTTTGTCATTTTTTTTTTTTTTTTTCAGTAGAGACAGAGTTTCACCATATTGGCCAGGCTGGTCTTGAACTCCTGATCTTGTGATCCGCCCTCCTCAGCCTCCCAAAGTACTGGGATTACAGCCGTGAGCCACTGCACCCGGCCGCTATTTCTTTTTATCTGTTTAGGAGGGAGGAGTGCAGATTTCTTACTTGTACGTATTGCACAGTAGAGGAATCTGGGCTCTTAGCAGATCCGTCTCTCAAAGAGTGAACATTGACATTTCAGAGGTCACTTTGTGAACACCAGCATTGAAAAAGGACATGTGGGCATGGCCTCCCTTTCGAAGAAATCCAGGCTGCTCTGGGACAGAGTTCACAGGCGGCGCGTGGTCCACTCCCAGCTTCCCTCCTCCCCGCAAGGGGTGCCATCCTTGCCTCCTTCCTCTCTCTACAGTTCCTGGAAAGCCATCATGATGGCGAGGTAGTGGAGAACTATCTGGACTCCATCCCTGCCTCGGCCTGCTGACCCCAGCCCGTCCTCCAGGAGCTTCTGCTCAGTGTGTGGAAAGAAATGTTCTGCCCGTGTCTCTGCTGTTCTCTGCCTCATCTGTCATCAAATCCACCTAACACTAAACACAGCATTTGGGCATCAAAAGCCCACAAACATCTGCTGAAAAATGAATTAGATGATACCTAACATGAGAATGTCCACTTGTTGTATTAGTCAACACCCACGAAGAATATCCACTAGAATGAGACCAGCAAGCAGTTTCCTCTCAAGTGCTCACTCCAAATCATCACGGTCCCCACAACTTGCAGATGATGCTGAAGCTGCATCTGGGATCAGAAGGAAAGAGCAGCGGCAGGGGCTATGGCCCCTCATCACCCTGGGCCCGAGGGAGTGCTGGTAGTGCGGGCAGTGTGCCAGTCAGGGCTCTCTGGAGAAACGGGACCAGTAGGACAGAGAGAAAAAAACATATACACACAGATCTAGACACAGATGGAGAGGGCAAGATGCTAAGGAACTGACTCACAGCACCATCGGGGCTGGCAAGACAGGCCAGCAGGCCGGAAACTCAGGTAGGAGCTGATGGGCCAGGCACAGCAGCTCATGCCTGTAATCCCAGCACTTTGTGAGGCTGAGGTGGGAGGATCGCTTGAGGCCAGGAGTTTGAGACCAGCCAGGTCAACATAGCAAGACCTTGTCTCTACAAAAAATTTAAAATTAGCTGGGTGTGGTAGCTTGCACCTATAAAATCCTAGCAACTCGGGAGGCTGAAGCAGGAGGATCACTTGAGCTGAGATTATGCCACTGCACTCCAGCCTGGATGGTGCTGCAAGACCCTGTCTCAAAAAAATTTTAAAGAACCAACGAGTGATGTCTCAGTATTGAGTCCAAAATCTGCAGTGCAGCCCAGCAGGCTGGAAACTCTAGCAAACATCTATGTTACAGTCTTCAGATAGATTTCCTTCTTCCCCAGAAACCCTCTGTTTTTGCTCTCAAGGCCTTGAGCTGATTGGGCGAAGCACACCCATATACTGGAGGGTCATTTCCTTTACTTAAAGTCAACTGACTGTAAACATCAGTCATATCTACAAAACATATTCATGGCCAGGCATGGTGGCTCGTGCCTGTAATCCTAGAACTTTGGGAGGCTAAGACGGGAGGATCACTTGAGCCCAGGAGTTTGAGAATAGTCTGGGCAATGCAGTAAGACCCTATCTCTACAAAAAATAAAAAATAAAAAAATTTGTCGGGTATGGTGGCACATGCCTCTGGTCCCAGCTACTCAGGAAGCTGAGGTGGAAAGATCACTTGAGCCTGGGAGGTCGAGGCTACAGTGGGCCATAATTGTGTATTGCACTCCAACCTGGGTGACAGAGTGAGACCTTGTCTCAGAAAAACCATATGTGTGTGTGTGTGTGTGTGTGTGTGTGTGTATACACACACATATTTTTTTTTCCACAACATCTGGACTAATATTTGACCATACACCTGCACAGCCTAGCCTAGCCTGGCCAGGTTGACCCCTAACGTTAACCATCACAGGTACCATTAATTTTCTGTCCCAAGTGTAGAAGTGCCCCTTCGTCTAATCTGCTGTACCTTTGAGAAACCCTTCAGACAGTGCTGATGACATCCATCCAACAGGCTCTCAATGACACCACCTCTTAATGGAATACAGAATTAACAAAGCTGATCTTGGTTATAGAATTTAGAAGCCTCAGGGACTTTCAGAATTCAATCAGAAAGTTCCTTAAGGATCAAAAACATGCCAGCTCATGTGAGTTTATCCCGACTTCCTGAGAAGCCTCCCATTCACAGCCGTTTAAGTCGACAGCTTTCTCCCCCACAACCGAAAAAGAGGAAGTGGGAGAGAAATTTAAAGAAAAGGGGGAAGTTCATATCCAATGGGCACTAATGGTTTAATATGCCAACATAAATAGATTTTCTATGAAAAGCCAACAGGCAGCAGGCAGACTACAGCTGCCTTCCCTTCCTTATGGGCTGTGTGTGTGGTAATGTATGGACGCAATACGAGTTAATTGATTTTGCCGGGACTGCACCAAAGGAAAAAAGGCAGAATCCAATTGCTGTCGCTAATTAGAATTTCTGAGAGCACTATTGTAAAAACGGATTACCCGCTTCCTCAGTCATTTTCTAATCTTCCTAATCAAATGTATGCACGTGGTCTCTCTCGTGAGCCTCTCATACAGCCTTCCATCAAATCTGTGTAATGAGCGTAGCCTGCAGACCGCCGCAGACTTTCTGCCGGCTGTTAGCCACAGCTGGGAACCAGTGAGCGTCTCTGTTTGCTCTGCTTTCTCTCTCCAACCTAGGATAGCTCCTGTAAGTCTCACACCCTCTGTAAACTTTGCCCGGTCATGGAGACCACGTGGCCTCACTGGTTTTGGCCCTCAGAGCCTCCCCCGCATGGCCTCATTTGACACTGATACGTTGTGTTGTTTAGCATGTCGTGAGAATAACTTCTCCCTGCACCAGAACTGCACACTTTTAGAACAGCTGCCGTATCTTCTATCCCCTTATTTTGGTCAACAAAGGCTCCGAGAAGGATGACCCTTTACGGAGACATCTGCCACACTCTAAATCATCGTAACAGCAGTCATTTGGCAGATACCTGACAAAGCACTTCTCCATATTCTTGTCCTGTTGGATCGTCCCAATACCCCTGCACAGTTAACACCTCATTTTATCTGTGGGGAAAAGGAAGGTCCTGGCTCCAGCTACAGAGACTGAGGGGCTCGCCCTGGGCTTGAACTTCAGCTCTGACCTTCAGCACACACACTCTGCTCTGTCCCAGGAAGCCGCGAGGGCTGGGATCCCCTCCAAGCTCCAGGTGCATGGCAGGTGCCGGAACCATCCTCCAGCCTCCCAAGCCACAGCTTCTACATTGTGGAGAATCGGAAGTAAACAGATGGGAAAACCACGTACCCCTGGATGCCGGCCTCCCCTCCCCTAGCCTCCACCCTCAGGCACCTTCTGCCTCCTGTTCCCCTGGTTCCTCTTGTCACTTTACTCCACTGCTTCAGGGAGCTCATTGTCTCCACTGGACATTTGCATAAGTGAGTAACTGTAAAAGTTAAAACCTCTATCTATTAAAAATCCACTCACCTGGGTAGGCAGTAAATTTTATGAAGTGTCAATTGGCGAATAGGGGAGGGGTAGACACCAGCACAGAACACTCAGCACCCTGCAGACTTTGTCTACACCCCTGCCTCTCCTGGAGCACCCCTGCCTCTCCTGGAGCACCCCCTGCCTCTCCTGGCGCACCCCCTGCCTCTCCTGGAGCACCCCCTGCCTCTCCTG
>PVKV010027694.1:0-26071 GCA_004027835.1 Alouatta palliata | reverse complement strand
AACAGCCCTTTATGCTAAAAACCCTCAATAAACTAGGTATTGACGGAACGTATCTCAAAATGATAAAACCTATTTACGACAAACCAACAGCCAATATCATACTGAATGGGCAAAAACTAGAAGCATTCCCTTTGAAATCTGGCACTAGACAAGGATGTCCTCTCTCACCACTCCTATTCAATATAGTACTGGAAGTTCTAGCCAGAGAAATCAGGCAAGAAAAAGAAATAAAGGGTATTCACATAGGAAAGGAGGAAGTCAAATTGTCTCTATTTGCAGACGACATGATTGTATATCTAGAAGACCCCAGCGTCTCAGCCCAAAATCTCCTGAATCTGATAAGCAACTTCAGCAAAGTCTCAGGATTTTCTTTTCTTTGGATAAATACCCAAATTTTTCTTTGGATAAATTTGGGTATTTATCCAAAGAAAAGAAAATCAGGGTATCAAAGAAATATGTGCACGTCACGTTTATTGCAGCACTCTTCACAAGAGAAAAGATGTGGAGTCAACCCAAGGGTCTATTAATGAATAAATGGATAAAGAAAATGTGCTATACCTACAATGGAATATTACTTTTATCATAAAAATAAAGAGGTCTTTTCATTTATAGCTACATAGATGAAACTATAAGGTCATTATGTCAAGGGAAATAATTCAGACACAAAACAAAAAAAATATTGCGTATTCTCTTTCATAGATGGGATTTAAAACCATCTCATGGAAGTAGAGTGTATACTTATCAAGGGCTGAGAAGAGTGTTGGGGGACTAGAGTGAGGAGACTGAAAAGAGGTTGATTAATGGGTACAAATATACAGTGAGAAAGAAGAAATAAGTTCTATTGTTAAGTAGCAGAGTGGGATGACTGGTTTTAATGACAATATATTGTATTTCAAAATAGCTAGAACAAAGAAGTTGAAAATTTCCCAATGCACATAAAGAATAAATACTTGAGGTGATAGACACCCCAAAATATCCTTATCATTACACATTCTATGCATGTAACCATATATCATATATACCCCATTAAATGTACAAATGTTACATATTAAAAATTCAAAAATTACATGTATTTAAACCAACTCATACATATAAAGAACACATATATCAATATTTCTATATGTAACAATCTGTGCTATATTAAGCTCAACTTGAATTTGTACTGATGTGTCCAATTCATTGCCACATCAATCATTCCAGCTTTCTGCTTTTGCTTATCTGTAAACTCCCACTCCAACAGTGAACATCCTGGCTCCCACCGTCTGCCATCCATTTACTTAATTGTTCCATTTCATTTTACATGCATTGCAACATGTACAAATTATGATGATAAATATGTACATTTGATAAGATGTAATGACAGGGACATTTTACCTCTGTGGTATTCCTTGCAGTAACCCATAACCCCAATCATTCTACAAAATACTTGATTACTGCTCAAAACATTCAAGGTCATAAAACGCAAGGAAATTGTTCTCACTTATAAGTGAGTGTTAAATGTTAAGAACACAAGGACACATAGAAGGGAACAACACTCACTGGGGTCTTTCAGAGGGTGGAGGGTGGGAAGAGGGAGAGGATCAGGAAACATTCCTACTGGGTACTAGGCTTAATACTTGGGTGATAAAATAATCTGCACAGTAAATCCCCATGACACAAGCTTACCTATGTAACCAACCTGCACTTGTACCCTTGAACTTAAAAGTTAAAAGATTAAAAAATTAAAAATAAAAAAAGAATGTGCCAATGCCAAGAGAAGCCTAAACAGATGTGAAAATTAAATGTAAAGTGATACTCTGGAAAGTGTCTTTCAACAGGAAAGGGATATTAGGTTAAAACTAAGGAAATCTAAACAAACTGTGGCCTTAAATTTAATGTTGTATCAATATTGGTTCACTAACTGTACCAAATGCATCACACTAATGTAAATTTTTAATTACAGGTGATGTGGAGAAATCTGTACTATCTTAGCCAATTTTTTTAGGTATAAAACTATTGTAACAATTAATGTCTGATTTAAAGATTTTTTTTTAAAAAAACCAACACATTTTAACATGGTCCAAAGTATGCTGCTTAGATACATAAACATCCACAATTAAATTGTGGCACATGATACAAAGTAAATAGAGAACTGTTGTTAACTATTTAAATCATGCCATGCATGTGATATGGTTTCAGGAAAAAAAAATACTTCTTTTTTAAAAACCATTTTCAATAATAAATTGTTGACAGCTGAAGCATAGCTCTATGGTAGATTTCATATTTAATTGGCATTAAAAAAGCTCGTTAATTGTAGAATAAAAAAACTGAAAAATCAAAATCTTAAAATATGTGATGAGTAGTTTTTATACTGTATAAAACATTTAAACTAAAACTATATGTAGTTTCATTATGCAGAAGAATATTTATAGGGTCAGTCAAAATTTTTAGTACCTTGGTATAGAGTTGATATAATATGTATGTATTAATTGTCGTTGCTATCAACAAAAATACCACCAATTTTACTATTTGAAATAACATACGTTTGTTATCCCGGATTATGTGGCTCAGGAACCTGGGTAGAGTAGCTGGGTTCTCTTTTCAGGATCTTTAAATGAGGCAGTTAAGCTATTGTCTGGGCTTTGTTCCTTCTGGAGCTTAGGTTTCTCATTCAAGTTCATGTGGTTATTGGAAAAATTAGATCTCTTGCAATTGTAGGGCAGAGGTCCCTAAATTTTTTGCTGGCTCTCCATTGGGACTCCTCTCAGCTTCTAGAGGGTCATGGATTTCTAGCCATAATCATTTCACAGCTTCTTGTGGAATGAGGCCACTTATTTATTTAAAGCTGATAGAAGAATCACTCTCATAATGAATTTCTCAATTTGTCTTTAAAAGCTTTCATCTGAATAAATCAAGCACTCTGTGTTAGTTTGTTCTTGCATTGCTATAAAGAAATACCTGAGGCTGGATAATTTATAAAGAAAAGAAGTTTAATAGATTCAGGCTTTACAGGAAGCCTGGTGCCGGCACCTGCTTAGCTTCTGCTGAGGCCTCGGGGGACTTACAACCATGGCAGAAAGCAACAGGTAGGCAGCATGACACATGTGAGAACAGGAGTAAGAGAGTGAGTAGAGGAAGCTCCACACTTTCAAACAACCAGATCTCATGGGAACTAATTGAGTGAGAACTCACTTCACCAAGAGGATGGTGCTAAACCATTCATTAGGAATCCACCCCGTGATCCAATCAGCTCCTACCATGACCCACTTCCAACACTGGAAACCATAGTTTAACATGGGATTTGGAAGAAACAAACATGCCAACCATATCACCTGCTTAGGATGACCAGTTATTTGGATTAACTCAAGTTAATTGATTTAGAAACTTACTATAAAGTTACACAGTCATGTGGGGAACATTTGATCATATTTATGAGTCCTCTCACACTCAAGGGTAGGGATTATACAGTGCATGTACATCAGGGGATGACTATATTGTGGCTACATTAAAATTCTTTCTGGCACGTATGTATTTACTGTTCAGTGTAAAGTCATGTGTGCACCTGATGGAATGTTTCATTTTAATTTACAGTGTCATGCTTGTGATGTTGTTGGATTCTATGACTTAGGTAATATTAAAATGGGAGGCACCCAGTATGGGGTTACTGAATCACGGGAGCAGGTTTTTCCCTTTCTGTCTCCTGATAGTGAGTAAGTCTCATGAGATCTAATGGTTTTATAAAGGGGAGTTCCCCTGCACATAGCCTTTTACCTGCTGCCATGTAAGATGTGCCTTTGCTCCTCCTTTGCCTTCTGCCATGATTGTGAGGCCTCCCCAGTTATGTGAAACTGTGAGTCTATTAAATCTCATTTTCTTCATGAATGATTCAGTCTCAGGTATGTCTTTATTAGCAGCATGAGAACAGACTAATATAATTATAACATGATAATGATCAAATATTCAATGTTGGAACTTATTAGAGACCCCAGAGATATAAAAAGAAAATAAGGACCAATAACAAAGATACTATGCAAAAAATTTACAGCCAAAATGAATTCAATAAAGATATGAATGTGAAGCCCTCTCATGAATAACAGTCATCTGAAGAGCTGTATATTTCTTAAAAATGGAAATCATAGTGAATCTTTACAACACAGTGTTGGTATTAAATGGCTTCAAAAGGGCATTCTACAAAACATTTTTAAAAGAAATGATATCAATTATATTTAAAATATTCCATTAAATAGAAAGGGTGTAAACATTTTCCACTTCCTTTTGAGGCTAGTATTAACCTGATATCACAATTAGAAAAGAACTCTACAAGAACTGTTTTAACAAAATAAAAAACTAAAGACCAATAGCCCTCATAAACATAGATGAAAGATCCAAAAAATTTTAATAAATTAAGTTCAGCAATATACATAAGTGACAAGGCATCAGGGTCAGGTAAGGATTTTTCCAGCAATACAGGTTTGCTTTCATATTTTAAAAATTAATAAGTGTAACTTACTATTTTATCATATTAAAATGGAGTAATCATATGGTCTTCAGGTTGAAATTGACATGAAGTTGGAGTTAATGTCATTTTTTCCATAGCCATGTCTCTTAAACTTTAAAATAATTTAAATCTTTTTCAATAATTAAGTGCAATTCTATAATCTTGAAGAGTTGATTCCTGTTTTGCCCTGTGAAAGAAATAATACATCATTGAAAACCAATAGAAAATGTTCAATATGGTCCCCCAGCAAAAAATAACAACAATAAGAAGAGTAAATTGAAAACTCAAGTAGTCACTTGGACGTTGGCCACTTCCTTTATGAAATAAAGTTGGAAGTAATCAGACTCAATAGCATAATATGAATTGGACACTGTCCAGATCCTGAAGAGTTTTGTTCAACAGTAATATTCAAGTGATCACAAAGAATACTTGGTTCGTAGGGATAATAGCATATTCCTGCAATAGCCATAGATACGACATTTACTGAAATCGCAGTATCTGGCAGAGGGGTATGGTTGGAAGAAGTGAAAGAACTGGTCCTTTACTACTTTGCACATTGACATTACTTAATCCAGAGAAACATGTATCACAAGCAGGCTTACTTTCAATGAACCTGGCCACTGAGAGAGCACTACAGTATAGGAAAGAAGAAAGTGTAATGAACAATCTTGAATTCATTTCAACAACAACATCCTGCTTCTTGACATAAAATTTAGAGATTACACATACACATAGCAAGAAAACTGAGGCTCGTTTATTTGAGCCATACTTGGATATTAAGTAATGTGAAGTACAATGGAAAACAAATCTTTATATTCCTGTTATTATGCCACTTTCTGTTACCAAAGACTGTCTACCCTTCTTACTTACGTTTCCTGAATATTTTTGGCACCTTTCCACTGCACCATGTAATCTGAAACGGATCTGAATGCTAAACTAAATGATAGTGGTCATCTAATATTCAGACTCTGCTTCATTATTATTATTATTATTTTGAGACAGAGTCTCGCTCTGTTGCTGAGTGCAATGGCATGATCTCGGCTCACTGCAACACTTGCACCTCAGTTTCAAGTGATTCTCTTGCCTCAGCCTTGTGAGAGCTGGGATTACAGGCATGCACCACGACACCTGGGTAATTTTTTGTATTTTTAGAACAGATGGAGTTTCACCATGTTGGCCAGGCTGGTCTCCATCTCCTGACGTCAAGTGATCTGTCTGCCTCAGCCTCCCAAAGTGCCAGGATTACAGGCATGAGACACAGAGCCCAGACTGAGAGACTAATGTGTTTATTACTTTTATTATTAAGTTACTTCATTTTTAATTCAAAGTTTAAATTCCTTGCTCTAATAAATTAAAAAGTGACTGCAAGTTTCTCATAGATGGATATGTGCAAAAAAAATGCTGTACTTGTGTAAGCTACTTAATTTTTATATGTATCTTACATCTGTATGCATAAGTATACAGTGTTGTAAATTTAGTACAAGCATATTACCTTTTTGCAAAAGTAGGATAAAGATACACTTCAGTTTTATATAATAATTTGCATAATTATCAAGGAACATAGCAAAAGATAATATATAATATTAACTGTATCTACTGAGTTTTACATAGTAATAAAACATTTTTGGAACCCATTTGATATGGTTTTGCTCTGTGTCACTACCCAAATGTCATTTCAAATTGTAATTCCCAATGGTGGGAGAGGGACCTGGTGGGAGGTGATTGGATCAGGGGGACAGATTTCCCCCTGTTCTTCTTGTGACAGTGAGTGAGTTCTTATGAGATATGATTGTTTGAAAGTTTGTAGCACTTCCCTCTTCTCTCTCTCTCTCTTGCTGCTCCATGGTAAGATATGCCTGCTTCCCCTTTGCTTTCTGTCATGATTGTAAGTTTCCTGAGGCTTCCCAGCCATGTTTCCCGTACAGTCTGTGGAACTTTGAGTCAATTAAACCTCTTTTCTTCATATTACCCAGTGTTGAAGTATATGAATGAACTAATACACCATGTTGCCAAAAACACAGATGTAAGCAAAAAATATATTTGTGAAGATGTTCATTGTATTTTATTAATAATGGGTTATTCAGAAATAACAAATTTTCATCAGTAAATGTAAATGTAGATATATTTAAACTGCAAAACATTTACACATATATTAAAAACATGTATTCACATAAGAAATTTGTGCATCTTCTTAAATAATGGGCAAGAATCAACCAAGGAGTGACGTATGAATATTTTAGCAAATAGATTGAAAATTTCCTTCTACCAATCAACATTGTCACATTTAAATTTTTTGTAGGTAGCATGCATAATTTGTACAACTCAGTTTTTATAGAATCTATATAGTAACACTTAAATATATCCAAAGGGCCCACAAGTCTAAGATTTTCCATTTTCAACAATACTTTATTGATTTTAATACAACCAGTAAGAGAACTCTATTTTCTACAACAAGGAATCTCACTTTTTCTTAAAAACAACACTAATAATTTGGATTTAATTGTAATATATAGAAAGAGTAGCATGAAAGAAATAAATGAATATCTTAAAATATCTTGTGCTGCTACAACAGAATGCCTTAGAGTGGGAATTTGCAACGAACTGAAAGGTAATGGCTTTCAGTTTGGAGGCTGGAAGGTTCAATATTAAAGTGTTGGCATCTGGCAATAGCCTTCTTACTCATTATCACATGGGGGCACAGAAGAGAACAAGAGAGGGCAAGAGGAGGCCATACTCGCCCTTTTTTTCATGATGCCAATCCCAGCCATGAGGATAAAGTCCTCTGGCCTCAACATTCTTAAAGGTCCTACCTCTTAATACTGTTACATGACAATAATTTCAACATGCATTTCAAACCACAGTAAAACTAGGTCAAAACACAACTAAGTTTACATCAATTATAATTGAAAGGAGAGTAGTGATTCATCAAATATTTTAAATTAAATAGTCTTCAAAAATAAGTGAAATGCACCGAATAACATACACACACCATAAACATAGATTTAGTCATCCTTATTTTGCATTATGGTTCTAAGGAGCACCGAAACAAACAAACAAAAAAGATTTCGGCCACCTTCAAAGAGTCAAATGATTTATCTTTTTTATCATGTGTAATGGACACTGGTCCTTGTTACCATGGTAATGGGAATATAAACATACAATTTGTACAGTTTGGAATCCAAAAAAGTGTCCATAGCTGCTCTCACAATCTAAATGGGGAATGATTGTGTTTACAGACACTTTTGTTTCCAAGACAACATGATATTCCCTCATGTGACTCTATGGAAACCAGCAAGCTTGCAATTGGTTTTCAGCCTTTGTGGTAGCCAAACTCTGTTGGGTTTTCAATATAAATGCTAATGGAAGGAAGGTGGGTAGCTTTCTTTCCTTGTGTTTCAAAATTATATGTTCAAACTTCAAATTACTTTGGCATTCCTTAGAGGAAAGTTATTTATAAATATAGTATTACATTGTTATTTATGACATACACAAAATCTGACTTAATTTTTAGTGCCAAAATTATTCCTATATGTTTATCAGAATAAAGAATCTTTTTCTTCTATACCCTAATGTACTAGTGTTTTTCTGTACAAAGAAAGGTTTCTAAAAACATTATTTCAAAAAATTTGTACCAAGGGCTTTGGCAGATTTTATTTATTCAGAATTGACATAAAAGATATTCTAAAACTATCTTTTCTGCCACTCTTATGTTTAGTGATTCTGTTTAGCAAAGTTCAGCCCACACATTAAGTAGATATGGAAAACGTCTGAAAATACTAAGTAAATGGCATTCTAGTTATCTCTGATATACTATTACTTAAGGATTGGCTTAAAATGTTCACAAAGGTATGCACATGTTTTATAGGAATCTAAAAAAATTTAAATTATAAAAATGAGAAAGCAATATCAAAGTTGTGATAATTCTTTACTAAATACATAAATATTGACATGATAATGCATAATCAATAGGAAAAACACTATGTGGAGGATTCAGGACTCATATATTTTCAAAATAGAATCCAATTTATATGGTTTGTACCACTGTAAAGTAGACAAGCATTGGCCCTATTGAATGTGTCTAAATTTGGGGAAAGGCTAGATGCATTCTCCTTATTTCATGTTTAACTAGTACAAATTAGCAAGCTAGTTTGAGAATATTTATTCTAAGAATAAGATATTAAATTATAAAAGCAGGATTGTAGGAAGGGTAAATAACCAGTTCCAACACTTATAAATGCAGTGAATATTCTGTCTCCCAAAATAACTGAGGCATATATACAATACTAACCCAAATACAAATGACAATAGATTATTTTACCCAAAATGTTGTGAGCACTGGTGGCCAAAGTCATCTCAAGTAATTGGAATTATCACTAAAAAAGTTGCTTCTTAGAATCACAGTAAGTTATTGTCATTTGAGCTTCTGTTCAGCAGTAAGGAGGCTGATTACTGCTTATAATACCTCCTGCTGTGATTTGGATATAAATGTTTGTCCCCACCAAATCCCATGTTGAAATTTGATTCCCCAAGGTGGCAGTGTTGACAGGTGGAACACAGTGGGAAGAGTTTGGGTCATGGGGCAGATTCTTCATGAATATATTAATGCCCTCTCTGAGATAGGGGAGCTCCTCCCACTGGTTTCTACAAGAGCTGATTCTTAAAATGGGCCTGGCACCTCCTGTCTCTCTCGTGCTTCCTCTCTTGCCATGTGATCTCTGCACAAGCTGGATATCCTTTTTTTTTATGTCATAAAGGGAAACAGTCTAAGGTTCTTACCAGATGCAAATGCCAATGTCATGGTTCTTAGGTAGCTCGCAGAACTGTGAGCCAAATAAACCTATTTTCTTTATAAATCACCCAACCTCAGGTATTCTCTTATAGCAACACAATATGGATATGGACTGAGCCATCTACAAACACTGATATAGAAAAATATGCAGTTCAAAAAATTGAGATAATACTGAAATAATGATTAAAGCTGATCCCTGAACAACACAGGAGTTAGAGCCCAAACTCTCCCCTCCTATGTCATGGAATATTCACACACAACTTTTGGCTCTCCCAAAACTTATCTACTAGTAGCTTAATGTTCACTAGAAGCTTTAGTATAATGTAAACGCCAATTAACATATATTTATAAGTTATAATTATAGTATGTACTATATTTTCATAACAAATTAAGCTAGAGCAAAAATGCTATTAAAATAAGGACACGAAAATATATATACTTACTATTCATTAAATAAAAGTGAATTCTCATGAAGATCTTTATTGTCATCATCTTTGCATTGAGTAGGCTGAGGAGGAGAAAGAAGAAGAGGAGTTGGTCTTTCCGTGTCAGGGATGCCAGAGGTGGAAGAGGTGAAAGAGGTGAAAGGGGAAGCAGCAGAGACAGGCTCTTACTTTCCAGAAATATATTTTGATGATCTGACTCTTCATGCCTGAGAGATTAAGATGAAAGGAAAGTATGTGAAAACTAGAAAAAAAAAGTTCACTACATTGTTTAACTCTGTTAAGAATAGCTCTAAAGTTAAGGAATTTGGAAGTTAGGAATGTCTGTATCTTATGGTTCACATTCTAGTTAGACTCTTCAGTGTTCTACTTAGACTCTGTCATTACAAAACTATAGAAAGTAGACAAATTTTCGTATATTGGTCGATTTCCCAGATATTTTTAACTGGTATATTGGAATAATGTGTATATTGGTCTCAGAGATAATCAAATCTATATTTTTTAATTTTTAGGAAAAATTAAAAGTGCTGTCTTAAATTATGAGATTTATAATTGCATATTATTAACATTTATTTTAATTTAACTGCATGCTTTTTTAACATTTGGATTCATTTAAGATTGTACCTTTGCCTATAAATCAGTCAAGTAGTATTTATTGAATGCTTACTCTTTGGTTCCAAGGTTAATCATTCAGCTCCACATTCAATCATATTTATGATTTATCATCACATCTAATATTCTATGTCTGTATGAAAAATTATAGGCAATTTCTTGATATATTTACATTTTTAATCCCAAAAGCTGTACCACCAAATTTCCAATGTCATTACAGACATGCTAAAATGTGATCTCAGAATTCTCTCTAATATTTTTTCTATTTTCTTGTTGAAAAAGTTTATGAACTAGTCTCGCTTAAGATTCATTTTCTTGTTTATGTAACACGTAACATCTGCAATGAGAACACATTTCAAGAAACTAATAAATTAGAAGTGCCTACCCTTAACTTGTACTGCATTTGATAACCATCTAACTAAAATTGTTTTAATTTGCTTTTTCAAATACAGTTTAACAACTTCAAATTAAGGATTTGATTTTATACTTTGGTGCCTGATGATTCTTTGCCAAATTCTAAATGATAGCATATACATACACCAACATTTTTTTGTTTGTTTCACTATATAATAAACAGACTTAAGGGATTTCTTTTCCTATCCATAATGGAATAATAACAACCCAGATTTACATCCCTTATAAACATGAAAAAACTAGACAAAATACAGTTAATGATGGTTTTCTTACATTGGACAACAGATAGAGGGGGATGGTAACCTCTGAGAAAACAAAAACAAACAATGTGAGCCCAATCATCAGCTTGAATTTACAGCTGGAGAAAAAAGTGAAAGGAGAGAGGAGAGAGGGAAAGCTTTAAAGAATCTAGAGACCTTGCTGAATTGAAAAAATAGAAATTGTAATTTCAGAAGTCTGATAAATACAACTTTTGGGCAGAGCTCAGTAAGGGAGGGAGAGACGAAAGAAAGAGTTCTAAATATTTAAATAGGCAATGAGTTACTCAATTAAGACTCTTTGCTGAGTACTAGACCATGCATGTGTAGCAAGATACTCAACTAGGCAGGCGAAAAATCTACAAGGAAGTTGTAAGATAAACAATTCTCTGAGTTAACACAAGAGAAGGACCTGTTCAAGCTTCAGCCTGAAGAGTAAAAAGCATATAGTGTTCAAGAAGAGGATTCTTTAGACACCACAATGGGTAAAATTTTAGTGGTAAAACAGAGCATTCCTGAAGTAAAAACTAATCTAGACTTTCTATAGCAAAGCTAAAAGTAAATCTAAAGTAATGAATCTGACCCACAAGTAACCTAAATGCAGGTTAAACGAAGCCTAACACTCTGAAAGAGACAACTGAGTCCAATTGGTTGAATTATAATAGTAACAATGTCCGTCTTTTTATCAAAAAATTAATAAATATGCAAAGCAATAGAAAAACGTAGCCTGTAAATAAAGGGTCGACACATTGAAAAGGCTTGAGTTCACTAACTAAAACCATATACAAAAGTGTATAATCATGTGTTCTCATTGTTCAATACCCACTTATGAGTGAGAACGTGCTGAGTTTGGTTTTCTGTTCTTGTGTTAGTTTGCTGAGAATGACGGTTTCCAGCTTCATCCATGTCCCTACAAAGGACATGAATTCATCCTTTTATTATGGTTGCATAGTATTCCATGGTGTATGTGTGCCACATTTTTTTATCCTGTCTATCATCGATGGGCATTTGGGTTGGTTCCAAGTCTTTGCTACTATAAACAGTGCCACAGTGAACATACATGTACATGTGTCTTTATAATAGAATGATTTATAATCCTTTGGTTATATACCTAGTAATGGAATTGCTGTGTCAAGTGGTGTTTCTATTTCTAAGTCCTTGAGGAATTGCCACATTGTCTTCCACAATGGTTGAACTAATTTACACTCCAACTAACAATGTAAAAGCGTTCCTATTTCTCCACATCCAGGGAGAGGAATGTCACACACTGGGGCCTGCTGGGGGGTGGGAGACATAGGGGAGGGATAGCAGAGGGTAGAGGTATTGGGAAGGGATAACATTAGGAGAAATACCTAATGTAGATGATGGGGGGATTGATGCAGCAAACCACCATGGCGTATATCTATGTAACAATCCTGCAGGATCTGCCCATGTACCCTAAAACTTAAAGTATAACAATAAAAAAAAGTTTACAAATTAAAAAAAAAGCATAATCCCCAAATTATTATACAGTTCATATTATTAATGAATAGTTCTTCTAAGTAATTCATAACTATCAGAAAAATATCACAAGGAAAAGTGTTTTTAATAAAGAGGAAAATGAAAACACAGTACATCAAAATTTGTGAAGCAGCTTAGAACAGCCCTTGAAGGAAATATATAGGTTTAATTATATATATAAAAAAGACAAAGTTCTAAAATCAATAATCTAAAACACAAATAAATAAAATAAATTATCTACTTTTCTCTATTCCAATGCTAAAAATAGAGAAAATTTAATCTAAATAAGTGGAAGAAAGAAAAATATAAATAAGAACAAAAAACTAATAAAGTAGCATATAAAAATATAAAAATGTAAAAATATTTTTAGTTAATAAAAATCATGCAGTTCTAGCTACTATAATCAAAACATAAATCAGAAGGGCATAACATACTAAAAAGCATAATGAAAAAAGGATGGTAACTGCACATACTAGAAAATATCATAAATCAGGTTTACAATAAAAATCTTCTTGACAACAAATTCTAAAACTTTGTAATAGAACATTTCTCTCAGTAGAAAAAATTACCAAAAGTAAATTAAGAATAATTTGAAAAAAAATTGCTTCATATCAATTAGATAAACTGGTTTGTAATTAATAACTTTTCCGACAAAGAAAACTTCATGCCAAAGTGTCTTTATTTTTTATTCTATCAAGCATTTGAGAAAGACCTAACACCAACCAAAGTTTTGTAAGCACACAGAGGAAGGAGCCCATACTACACATTTTATTAGAGTAGCATTAGCCTCATGTGAAAACCAAGCAAAGATGACAGAATAAATGACAATTACAGCCTTTATTACTCATAGATATAGGTACCAAAACCCTTAATAAAACATTAACAGGATCTCTCTAGGAATAAATAGGTAGAGTAACTTATTATGGCAAAATGATTGATTTTAGGAATTAATGATCTTCAACACTCAGAGGTCAAGTAACGTAATTCACCATGTCATCAGACTGAAACTAGGCAATTTCCATAACTTAAAAATATGGCAAAATTAAACATCCACATATTATTAAAAACTTTAATAATTTTTAAATAGAAGTCAATTTTCTCAACCTCATAAATGGCATTTATAAAAAATTTTAGCTAAAATTATGTTTAACAGTTAACGTCAAAAGATTTCCCTGAAAGATTAGCAATAAGGCAGGTGTATATATTTGCGCCAACACTATACTAAATATACTGGCTATTAAAATAAGGCCAGGCAAAACAAAAAGCTGTCTTTATTCACAGATGACATGAATGTGTACATAAAAATTCATAGAGAATCCACAAAAAAGTTACTACACTTAGTAAGTTGATAAATATTGTAGGATATTATGTTAATATATAAAAATGTATGAAATTTACATTTTAACATAACATTTACAATAAATTTTAAAAATGTAACATGCAATATTTGAATACAGAATTGAAAAATATATGCAAAAATCTATCCATTAAATGTTCACACATTTATTGATTAAAAGAGACCTAAATAAAGACAGACTATATTCTATGTTCATAGAGCAGAATACTCAATGTTGTGAAGATTACAATTCTCCTTCAATTATTCCAGAGATTTATTGTACTCTTAATCAAAATTGGATCTGTTTTTCTTCAAAAATTACCCCTCATCTTCTAAAATTTATATGGACAGAAAAAATTACCTAGAATGAATTAAATGATCTCAAGTAATTTGACAATATTGAAAAACGTGAATTACTTATTTTCTAGACATATGGCTATGTGACCAAACTACAGGATACTGGCATCAGGATAGTCACAAATAATGTAACCAAACAGTTTAGGGATATTCTTCCTTGTCTACAGTCAACGGATTTTCAACTAATCTGCCAACATAGTTCAAAAGGAAAGAATAACTATGTCAACAAATAATGGTGGAAAAATATCCACCTGTGTGAGAAAAAAATAACCTTTATCTTACTATATTTTATTAAAAATGGATTATTTACCTAGACATACAAGCTAAACCAACAAAAAACTTCTAGCAGGGAGGGAAGGAGCAAACCTTTGTAACCTTTGCTTAGCAAAGATTTCTCAGATGGAATTTAAAAACTTCTAGACTCTCATAAAAGTGAAATATTATACCTTATCAAAATGTAAACTTTACTCTTCAAAAGTCACTATAAATTAATGAGAATCCAGCCTCCATCTTGAATACATTACTCATGCTACACACACACACACACACACACACACACACACACACACATTTTCCAGAGAAATAGAACCCATAAGATATGTACACATGCATACACTTGCACACCAGATTTACTGTAAGAAATTGCCTCACATGATCACGAAGGCTCGGTAAATTCAAAATATGCAGGGTAGATTGCCCAAGGAAGAGTAATAGTTCATGTCCAAAAGCAATCTGCTAGCAGAATTTCTTCTACTCAGAGAGTTCAGTCTTTGTTCTGTTAACTTCAACTAATTGAATGAGGTCCACCCACATGATGGAGGTTAATATGCTTTACTCAAAGTAAATTTCACAGATTTGAATGTTAATCTCATCTGAAAAACACCTCAAAGAAACACGCAGAATATTTAAGCAAATATCTGGACACCATTGCCCAGCCAAGTTTACACACATCATTAACCTTTACAACATATATCTGACAAATGACTTTAAACAAGAATATGCAAAAAACTTTGAAACTTGATAATGAGACATAAAACTGAATGCTCAAATGAGTAAAAATTTAAATGTTATATCCACAAAGAATATATAGGAATGGCCAGCATACATATTAATAAATGCTTAAAATCGTTATTCATCAGGGAAGTGTAAATTAAAACCACAATTAGATAACACGACACAATTGACTACATATTTAGAATGCTTAAAAATTAAAGACTGAGAATCTCAAAGGATGCCAAAAATGTGGAGCAACTAGAACTCCTATATGTTGCTGGTGACATTACAAAATGCTCTGACTACTTTGATATAAATTCTAAATGCTATTATAAACTTAAACACATGGCCTAGCTCTCTCACTCCTAGCTGAAGTAGAACCTGTGCTCAGAAAGGAGTAATATCCAGAATCTGTAAGGAACTTGAACAGATCAACAAGCAAAGGACAAAATATCCATTTTAAAAAAATAGGCAAAGGATACCAACAGATACTTCTCCAAAGAAGATATATAAGCAGGCAACAAATATATGGAGAATTGTTTGACATTACTAATCACCAGGGAATGTAAATCAAAACCGTGATGAGATACCATCTCACACCAGTAAAAATGGCAATTATTAAAAAGTCTTTTGATGAAAAACTTACACACTACTGGTGAGAAGGCAAACTTTTCAGCCACTTTGGAAAGTACTTTGGAGATTTCTCAAAGAACTTAAATTAGGACGATTTGATCCAAAAATGCCACTACTTGTTTTATACTCAAAGGAAAATAATTCATTCTATCAAAAAGACAAATGCACCCATATATTCATTGAAGTGCTATTCAAAATAGCAAAGACATTGAATCGACCTTGGTGCCCATTAACAGCGGATTGAAAAATGAAAATGTGGTACATATACACCATGGAATATGACATAGCCATCAAAAGAATGAGATTATGTCCTTTGCAGCAACATAGAGGAAAGTGGAGGCTGTTATCCTAAGCAAAGTAATGCAAGAATAGAAAACCAAAACAACCTGTTCATACTTATAAGTTGATACTTATAAGTTCATACTTAAATACACATAGACACGAAGATGGGAACAATACACACAGTACCACAAGATGGGGGAGGAAGTGATGGCAGCATGGGCTGAAGAACTTCCTGTTGGGTATTTTGTTTACTGGGTGATGGGCAGAGGCCCCAAACCTCAGTATCACATAATTGACTCATGTAACAAACATGCAGGTGGGCTCTTTATAATAAAAGTTGAAATTACTAAAATAAAAAAAAAATTACAAAAGTTCATATCAGCTTTATTCCTAATAATCTAAATTTCCATCAACAGATGAATTAATAAATAAATACACAATAATATATTTACACAATGAAATACCATTTGCCAATAAAAAGAAATAGTGATTCATTCAACAACATGGATGACTGTTAAGACACTAAATTGAGCTATAATGGCCATATACTAAAGAATACCTGAAAAAGTACAATGTCATTTATATACATTTCTAAAACAACCAAATGGATTAAAAATAAATGATTGTAATCCATAGTAGAAAAAAGCTAGTGGGATCGTTTCCTGGGCTGGAGATGGTATGAGACCTTGACTAGGAAGGGACACAAGGCAACACTTTGGAATGATGGAAATATTCTGTAATTACCTTGTTGTGACAGCGATTACCCTGATTCATGAGTTTATCAAAACTTCTCTGTATGTGTACTTAAAATCGAATGCATTTGATTTTATTTATAGAATATGGCAGTAAAACAGATTGAAGATAGATGAAAGGAAATACAGAATTACATAAATTGCATTATTTTGATTATCAGAATTGCTACATTGAAAAACATGAAGAAACTGATATGAGAGAAAATGTATTTTAAACATTTATAAAAAGGTTTTTTTAACTGCAATTATTTCGGAATAAACAAGCAAAGAACCTAGCAGGATTTAGAAACAAAGCCTTATACAGGTAGGACTGAGATGGGGAAACCAGGCCAGACTATTGTTAGTAGATGCCATATTCTGGAACCAGTGAGGAACACACAGACATCAAGCTTGATTTGCTAGTTTAAAATTTATTCCCAGAGCAAACTGCATTCCCAAATATCAGAGCTTTGTTTTCTTAAGGACAAGAAAATCTGAAATAACTCTTTCTAGTTCATATGATGCTGTAAGCAGAGTTGACTAAGAAAGAGCCCATTTTCTCAGGTAATTAGATCTGTGATGGGAAGCGAATGGATAGTGAAATAGGTTTTTGTAGTTTTGATTTTTATGTCAGTATTGTTCATAGTAGCTGACACACATTTTATATATTCTACACAGCTTGGTAAAAGGGAATTGGTGAGTAGTTTATTTCAAAGAATGGATATTAAAGTAGCACATCCATAGCATTGTATAAAGAAGGAAAAATATGTATAGCCACTTGAAGTTTTGATAAAAAACAATGGAATTTTTCACTATTGCTTTCTAAAATGACAGACACATGAGCTCGCTTAGATGTTACAGTTATATATGTTACAAATGTAGAGTGTAAAAATATCTTCAAAAATCTATCCAATATTTCTGACACATTTAGCAGAACAATGAGGACCAATCTTAGAAAAAGCCCCTAAAGCAGCTTTCTATTGTCTCAGAGCTTGCCAGAGGCAGGAATTGGTGTGCTGGACCTTACCCTCTGTTCTAAACATCATTAAAGTTCACTTTCAAATTGTTTCTCTTTATCAATAGCCCAAGCAGCTTAACAAAGATGGTTACGGTGCAGTCTGCCTCATGTGTCATAGGCCTGTAAGAGTTGCTTATCAGAGATACCTCATGGAAGAACCATAGGGTTTCCTGTAAAACCTGTAATCCTGTTCATGGTTTTGCTCCTTTCATGGAATGTGGCAAGGCTCAAAGCAGAAACGCTATTTAAACCACAGAGTGATGGATATTACATAGATATAGAAGGTTGTTTTGATTATAATTTTACAAATAAGATGCCATTTTAGGTAGCTTTAAGGTTAAATATTTTAAGATATATGATTCATTTAAAGTAATTTTGTTCAAAGGCTGGCCCTGCGTACGCCATTTATATTTCAAGGCTTTCGAAAGATAACCATAACTTGGTAAGCATGATTGTGTTTTATGATCTGTGACTACGATAGCATTTTAACCATAAAAATAGTGGTACATTGTTTCATGCAGATGACTCCTAAGAGGGTTTCTTTTTGTACTCCTGATTTATACTCCTGAAGCAAGGATAAATGTCCTGCTTGAACATTTTATTACACTCATACTCATGTATGATCTTGTCTGAGGAAGCAACACCAATTAAGAAAACAAAAGTGTATGGGACAAATCATTTCATGCTCTATTGGTACAGAAGGTCAGTATTTAATATAGTGAGTCTGACAATATTTTAAATTTAAATTAAAATGCCATAATGTAGCTCTCCTGGTGATAGAGACCTATAACTTCGATAATATGTTTCTTATCATTATTTGTAAGCTACTTAACATTAATATTGCATGATTATAAATTAAATTTTAACATTACATACATGAAAATTTTCAGGAAATAATTTTTTCTTCTACATATTAAATTTCTATTTATCTTTATTTTTTGTGGGGTTATGATTTTCCTCTTTTCTTCTTCCCACTTCCCCACGGCTTTTTTTCTTAAACTAGGCTTTTGTCATATGAAGTCCTATAAGCCATCTCACACCAGTCATGATTAAATGTAACCTAACACTGTATTGATTTTTCTGATGTCTGTTTCCTGTATTGTCACTTTGATTGTGTGGAGATGTCTATCTGTTTTACCAAAGCAATTTAAACTGAGTTATTCCTTTTTAAATATTTTTTCCATATTTAATTTCTCTTAAGTCACACCTACTCCATATTTATGAATTAAAGGATTTCTATTTTTTTTACAACTGTGCATATTCCAATGGCTCTTTATGATGGGTTGCTTTTCAAAATAAGTTATTGTGTTATAGTATACTGTGTAGATGGTTTGTAATTCCAGAATTACATTGATTTAAATTCCAGATATCAACATACATTTAGATAAAGGATTATAAGTATTTAATATATTTATGTATACATAGATCATATTCAAATGAATATGTAAATAAAAATGATAAAAACCAAGTGAATGTTCATTTATATACTACACGACATAAAAAATAGAGCATTACCAGCAATATTGGTGTATCTTATGTATCCTATTGACCTATTTATCACACACAGAAAATTATTCTCAAATTTTTGTTTGCCATTCCTCTATCTAATACCCTTGAGCAATATACAGACATTATACAGAATCTATTTTTCCTTTTTTTCAAATTTTATTATATTAAATTATACTATGTGATATTTCATAATTTGCTCTTCCACTCAACATTATGCTCCTGAAAATCAGTCACATTAATGTTACTCTGGTTTACTAACTTTTTACTGCTATTTCATTTTTGATTGTATGAGAAGTTCTTCATTTTTCTATTTTTGTTTACAGGTATTTGAGTTGTTACAGTACTTTGTATTATAATATGTTGTTATGAGCATATTGAGCCGTGTCTTTATACATATGTGTGTGTGTATATACACATATATATTCATTATCTTTGGAGAAATTTTTGTTTGTATATATGAACAATAATTTATATGTGAATAGTAATATATAATATAAACAAGATATATATGAACAAAAATTTCTCTAAAGAAAAGGCATAAGAGCGCCACTTCAGTTTTGGTGGTTGACTTCAAATAATTTCCTAAATTAATTTGCATTCACCTTACTGCCACCATAAAACATTAAAGCATTCTTTGGTCCACATCTTTACTAATGCTTATTAATTCAAACACTTTAATTTTCTTCTGTTGAGGAAGTTCAAAATAGTATTTATGGCTTTAATTTTTATATTCTTCTTAATAATGAAGTTAGGCAGAAAATAATTTTCTTTTAAATTACTTTCATTTGAGCCAAATTAACTTTACTTTGATTTTTTTAAAGTAACTTTTAATAGTTACTATATTAGTGAAATATTCCATTTGAATAACAAAATACCTCATGATGTAAAATGAGGAACAAGCAAATTTCATGTCTGGCTCATTTCTGTTAAAAAGTAACTTTTTCCATCTTCTGTGTACAAAATTAACTGGACCTCTTCATAATAATTTAAACATAAATTGAATATTGGATTATATTTTATTATATCTTAAAATATACATAACAAAACCCACCAATTTTAATTTAATTAACATAGAAACCAAGTTATGTTTTGTAAATTGTACAAGTAAAACTGAACCAAGAGAAAGCATGATTTTTATGAATTTACTTTAAAAGTTCATTAGTAATTAAGAAATAGCACCATCAAAAAGGAAGTTCATTACAATTTTCTATGAGATATACTTTATAGCCCTTTAACTTACTTTTTAATTTTTATTTTCCTTCATCCATTTAGCTTTAAACAAATATACTGTAGGTTGATTCCTTTAAATCAAAGTCATTACTGCTTACTGTTGAATAGGTAAATTTTTATAATGCCAACTGTAATGAGATTGCCAATCAGCAAAATATATGTCCTATTAAAATGTTCAAAGGAAATGGGAATATCAGGGAAAATGCCATGGTCTTGGGAACTTTGATTAAAAAGTCTCAGTTTTTATAAAAGAAAATTTAAAAATAATGCAATAATACATCCCAAACTGCTACATCATGTTTGTTAAATGAAGAAAGCCCTATATTCATTTATAATACTATGACATTAGGTAACCTAATAAATAAAACAATTCAGTGTGTAGAAACTTGAATTTTAATAAAATATTACTTCATAATATATGAACAATAATAATTTTAACTACTACTTCTTTCAGGTTTCTATTTTGCAAATCAAATTACCTCAACTTTTGGTGAGTTAAAAAACAATATTAATATTTATTTTTTATAGTTCATATTAGTCAAAGATGTAGGATTGAACAGCATTGTTTTGGCTTAAGATCACTCAGGAGTTTCAGGTAGATGTCAGTCTTTGCTGCATTTTACTTAAAAATTGAATGTGCTTCCCACTTGGCTCATTCACATAGCTTAGATAGCAAGCAGCCCCATGTTGTTAGGGGCTGTGAGATACTTAGAGCATAGAGTATATTGCATTGTTCGCATGTCATCATAACTAGGTATCTGATTCATACAGAGCTAGTGATACACAGAAAGCACATTAGAAGCTGCAAGATATTTTATAACTGTGTTTCAGAAGTCACATTACTCCATTTATGTCATATTACAGTAATCACATAGATTGATGCCGATACAATGTTGAAAGACCCTTCAAAAATATATGAGGAACAGAAGTTGAGGTTCATTCTGAGCTATCTTGGAGGCTAGCAACTGTATGTCTTTTCAAAGTTGCATGTATTAGTCAAGATTTCCAGAGAAACAGGCCAACAGGAGGTATGCATCTGTATCTGTATATATGGAGAGAAAGAGAGAGAGAGAGAGAGAGAGAGAGAGAGAGAGAGAGAGAATTTGCCCTTTCTCCACCTTTTTGTTCTATGTTGTCCGGTAACAGATTGGGTGCGATGTCCACCACGTTGGTGAGGGTGTATCTCTTTTCTCAGTCTACTGATTCAGATGCTAAACTCTTCTGGAAACGCTTCCAGATACATCCAGAAATAATGTTTACCACCTATCTTGGCATCCTTTAACCCAGTATATTTGAAACATCAAATTAACTGTCACACTGTATATTCTTTTAATTTTTTCTCACTTTATGGTGTAAACACTAAAAACAATGACAACAACAAACAGCACCTCTTACTACGATCTTTGTTACTTAATGAGTCTCTGCTATAATATGATTAATGTATAGCCATGCACCACACAATATATCAGTCAATGACAGATCACATATACATCCTTACATTGCAGTACTGTATTTCTACTGTGTCTTTTCTATCTTTAGATGTGTTTTGTTCCACAAATACTTACCATCATATTACAATCGCCTACAGAATTCAGTACAGTAACATGATGTTCAGGTGTATAGTCTAGGAACAGTAGACTCTACTATATAACCTAGGTGTGTAGTAGGTTAAATTATCCAGGTTTGCATAAGCACAGTATCATATTCCCACGACAACAAAATTGCTTAAAGATGCGTTTCTCTTAACATATCTCTGTCATTAGGCAGTGGATGAAAGTAGTTTCAATGATTCAGAAAATTATATGTTAAAATATGTTACTGTAGAATAGTAAACTATATCATCAGTTATTTTTACACTAGCATGAGTTAAGGATATTGCCTAAATGTTTGGTAATAAAATAAGATCGTCAAAGAAAATGCTGGAGTCTTCAAATAGTGATATGAAAATTAAGAGAAAATAAAGAATAACAGAGTTTGAATTGCATCTGCTCCACAAACTTGCTGTGGCCCAATATTATAACAATAGGTTACATTATTATACTTGTATAAAGGGATATGTAATGCAGAAAGATATCAAATGTCTCAAGTATAATTTTAACATTACAAAAATGTGGTTAATGCACAAGTATATTTTGTGTTTGGGTAAGTAGAATACCACAACTACACCAAACATTTATAAGTGCATTTATTATAGACAGGCATATCAGAAATTAAACAAAATCCACAGTAGAAATAAAAATAAAACTTAAAAGTGATGTCTAAGATTACGTACTATCTGTCTTTTCTGGAAATCACTAAACTGTATTTCTTTACTTAACTTAATTGGCTTTAACTCATTTTACCAATTGAGCATTGGAATAAGCTTGGTAACAATATTTCACATTTGTCTTGTGATTTATAATCTAAAGTTTATTTAGAAGCTATTTCAACAGTATGTTCTAGATTTTGCTCCTTTGAAAGAGAAAATATTTAGAAATATAAAGAAAGGAGCTAATTATTGACTATTAGAATAATAATATCATCATTTTAGATGGAACAGTAGTCCTTTCTATAGACTTATTAGACAAGTAAAAATAAAAGAATGTCACTGTTATTTGCCTATCAAATGAGGTCATGATGATTCATATTAGCATAAATTACAAAATGGGATACAAGCGGATAATCTGTTTTGCTCAAGTGATTTTTTACACTATTATTATTAGTATATGAATTATAGTCTAGGTGCCTGGAGCATGAACATACACGTGTTACAATTGAAAGCTAATTCTGTTCCCTGAGAAAATGTATTCATTTTAATGTGACACCATTCAGAATAAGACATATTTTTATCATCTGCTTGGTTTCATATGCATTTCTATGAATATGTAAAATTGATTAATGTTTCATGGTAAATAGAAGAGTTGTGAATTTCCTTGATGTTTTTGAAGTACCGAGGAAGTGTTATGCAATTCACACCCACTTTATTCTCAATTATTTAGAATAATAGAGAAAAAATATGGAATGGCATTTCTCATATCACAGCTAGCTGACAGAATATACAATTAGGCTTGATTCATAGCATTTATTAAAATTTCCATTTAATTGTTAATTAGTCTATATAGATTTGTAAATGTAGGAAATGGCACTTGCATAATTTTTTTTTCTAATACTCAGCACAGCAGAGAGCATTGAAATTTCTGTAGAGTCGAATCACTGTGATTCTTCATTATGCCTTGTGGTAGTCACGAAAATGATTATGGATTCCCTAGTCCATTTATTTTCTTAACATTCTTTGTGCTGATCTCCTGCTTTCCCTCCTCCTTCGCTCCAAGACTATATGTAGAGAAAAATCATTGAATATTAGAATTAGAAACAATGTAAGCCAACCTTCTTATTTTACGTAGTATAAAATCAAGATCCAGAGAAACCGATTTTAGTTATATATTCTACACTTTTCCCATGTAAGTCATAAACAAAATTTCAGCTCACGTGAATCCTGATCACATTTTAAGGTTACTACAGTAAATAAATTAAGTCTGATTTATTTCTTGTTTTATCCTAGTTGATGAACCAAAGACAAACTTTGAGAATATTTATAGGTAGTTCAACAGGCATTAAGATATTTAATATATTTTTCCTTTTATTCCCCTCCCTTTCTTTCATTCTTCCCTCCCTCTTTTTCTTCCTTCCTTTTTTCCTTGCTTCCTTGCATCCTTCCTTTCTTTCCTTCTTCCTTTCTTATTTCCTTTTCAACATTTCAATTTTACTTAAGGATTGAATCCTACCATGTGGTCCTTCCCATTTAAGACATTTGATTCATTGTAGAATAAGAACAAATCCTCCAAGATATCTAAATGTATAACCAAACATTGAATGTCTAAGCATAGACAAATTTTGGATTTACTACTATATGGAAAATGTTTCAGATGACTTAGTTATTCTTGTCGGCAGCTAAGGAATAGGATTAAAACTGTGGACTTTGGCCACTGCAAGAAGAGGCTTGAGAACTTGGCTCTATTCTCACTATTTAAGGTCTTGAGTAAGTAATTTAATCTCCCTATACTCAATTTACTCATCTGTGAAATAAAGGAAAGCAGTCATATTTTTCACAGATATCTGTTATGGTAGTCAAAAAGGATAATTTATAGAAAATCTTACCATAGTATATGGACTACAGTAACAACTTTAAAAATATTAGCAATTAACACATATGACATTTTGATTGCAATTATTTTATTCTCAGTAGTTAATTGACTCCTCTAATCTATCTATATCTATCATTATAAGCATCAGCTATCAATTTGTGAATCCATCTATGCCTACGTTTATGCCTCTATATGCACATACATAGAGTGAATGTCTTTCTTAAAAAAAATCTTAAAGTGATTTTGTGCTTTAAGATGAAGTGTATTTATTCTCTCAGGAATTCATAGTTCTCTATGAGAGAGTATTTTAAAACTAGAACATCAACTCTAATGATATGTAGAAATATTAAGTTAAATACTAATGACAAAAATAATGTATTAGTCTGTTTTCACGCTGCTAATAATGACATACCCAAGACTGGGTAATTTATAAAAGAAAGAGATTTAATTGACTCACAGTTCTACTTGGCTGGGAAGGCCTCACAATCATGGTGGAAGAGCAAGGGATGTTTTACAAGGCAGCAGGCAAGAGAGAATGAGAGAGCCAAATGAAAGAAGTTTCCCCTCATAAAACTAACAGATCTCATGAGACTTTTTCACTACCAGGAGAACAGTATGGGGGAAACTGCCCCTATGATTCTATTTCCCACCAGGTCCCTCCTACAACACTTGGGAATTATGGGAGTTATAATTCAAGATGAGATTTGGGTGGGGACACAGCCAAACCATATCAAATGGCTATCAAACTCCAACTTAAAGAGGATTTATATGTGATTTACTCTACTATGCTTCTTTCAACTAACTGCCCAGATCCTGAAACAACTGCCAACTTACATGATATCTCATCAACTCCTGAATAGTTGAACTTTCTTTGACTTAATATTGATTATTGTTGCCTTAGAAGACATTGCTTGGTCTCTTATGTAAGAATTTATGCCAACACCAGTACTTTCCCTTCTTAGTTTATCTAAGCATTCTAGATCGTTGACAATTTATCTAAATACAGTTCTATGGTGAAGTACAACAGTAATATATCTTAGGATCAATGCTGCTAGAAAACAGGATCAAAATTTACATCTTTACAAATTGAACTGGTATTTCTCAGTAATAATTATAATCATAGTAATAACACTATTGCTAACATTTACTTTTTGCTGACTATTTTGAACGAGTTATTTGCATACTTTAAAAAAATAATTCTTACATCAAGCATACGAAACAGATATTAACATTTCAATTTTTAGTAGTGAAAGCTGAGCCAGAGAGAGCATTGCCTAAGATAAAAAGACTTAGAGGGCATTTTGCATTCAAGCTCCATAGTATTTATGGTGTGGCTTGCAGCCAGTTTGTTAAAAGGATTTGTCTA
>PVKV010027693.1:0-26081 GCA_004027835.1 Alouatta palliata | reverse complement strand
CAGTCTTCTCCAGAGCCCGCCGCTTGGTCTGTACCAGCAAGGACTTGCGGAGGGTGAGCACTCGCTTCTTGGTTCCCACCACACAGCCTTTCAGCATGACAAAGTCAGTGGTCACTTCACCATAGTGGACAAAGCCACCCAGAGGGTTGATGCTCTTGTCAGACAGGTCATAGTTGGTGGAGGCATTGTTCTTGATCAGCTTACCGTCCTTGATAAGGTAGCCCTGGCCGATCTTATAGATCTTCTTGTTGATCTCAGTGCGGTGATGGTAGCCTTTCTGCCCAGCACGTGCCCCAGAGAAGGCTACACGGGCTGGATGCCATGCCCCAATACAGGCCACCTTGCGCAGGCCTCGGTGGGTTTTGCGGGGCAGCTTCTTGGTGTGCCAACGAATGGTGACCCCTTTGTAGCCTTTGCCCTTTGTCACCCCGATGACGTCAATCATCTCGTCCTGCCCAAACACTTGGTTCACAGGTACCTGCTGCTCCAGCCTCTCACGGGCCCAGTCCAGCCTCTCGGACACGGTGCCTCCATTCACCTGGATCTCCATCAGGTGGGCCTTTTTCTGGCGCAGAGGAAGCAGGCGCATCTGGGTGTGGGCAATGACACGGATGACTTGACAGTATTTCTTCATGCTGCTGAAGTCCTTCTCCAGCTGCTTCTTGCCATCCTCATCCTGCTATTTCTTGCGGTACTTGGTGAAGGCCTTCTTCTTAGATTTATGCCAGTTCTTATAGAAACGCCTTTTGCACTCATCGCTGATATGCTCGGCTTAAGACAGTCTTGAAGGTCCGGAGGCCTCGAGGGGTTTCCACGTAGCCCACGATGCCCACAACCACCATGGGAGGCGTCTCCACAATGGTCACAGCCTCCACCACCTCCTTCTTGTTCACCTTGGATCCTGGCCTATCGACCTCCCGCATGATATGGGTCATGACAGCCTTGTATCCCAGGAAGGCTGTGAGGTGGACCGGCTTGGAAGGGTCATCCTTGGGGAAGCTCTTCACCTTCCCATGATGCCTGCTGCTGTGCTTCCGAGGCAGGAAGCCAAGGGACCCATGTCTGGAAGCGGAGAACTTCCTGTGAGACATCACGCCGCCAAATCCAGCCGGTAGAGCTATTTTTTTATTTTTTAAAAAGAGACGGGGTCTCGCTATATTGCCCAGGCTGAAGTACAGTGGCTATTCACAGACGTGATCCCACTACTGATCAGCACGGGAGTTTTGACCTGCTCTGTTTCTGACCTGGGCTGGTTCACCCCTCCTTAGGCAACCTGGTGGTCCCCCACTCCCGGGAGGTCACCATATTGATGCCAAACTTAGTGCGGACACCCGATCGGCATAGCGCACTACAGCCCAGAACTCCTGGGCTCAAGTGATCCTCCCACCTCAGCCTCCCGAGTAGCTGGGACTACAGGCATGCGCCACCGTGCCTGGCTTTTTTTTTTTTATTATTATTCTCCTGTCAATGAAGAGTCAAACTCTGTAAAATATCTGAAGAGAAGTATTCTGAGCCAAATGGGAGTGATCAATGGCCTGTGACACAGCCCTCAGGAGATCCTGAGAACACATGCCCAAGGTGGTTGGGCCGCAACTTGGTTTTATACGTCTTAGGGAGATATAAAGCATCAACCAATGTATGTAAGATGTTCACTGGTTTGGTCCAGAAAGTCAGGACAACTGGAAGCAGGAGATTTCAAGTCATAGACGGATTCAAAGATTTTCTGATTGGCAATTGATTGAAAGAGTTAAGTTATTGCCTAAAGACTGAGAATTAATAGGAAGGAATGTCTGGGTTAAGATACGGGGTTGTGGAGACCAAGGTTCCATCCTGCAGTCAAAGCCTCTGGGTAGCAGGATTCAGAGAGGATAGATTATCAATGTTTCTTTTCTTTTTCTTTTTCTTTCTTTCTTTCTTTTTTTTGAGGCAGGGTCTCAGTCTGTTACCAAGTGTGGAGTACAGTGACACAATCACAGCTCACTACAACCTTTGCCTCCTAGGCTAAAGTGATCCTCTCACCTCAACCTCCCAAGTAACTGGGACCACAGGTGTGCACCTCCCCACCTGGCTAATGTTTATGTTTTTTGCAGAGATGGGGTTTGACTATGTTGGCCAGGCTGGTCTCAAACTCCTGGCCTCAAGTGATCTACCCACTTGGCCTCCCAAAGTGCTGGAATTACAGGCATGAGCCACCACACCGGGTCTGATTGTAAATGTTTCTTATCAGACTTAAAGCGTCTGTTCTATTAATAATTCCAAAAGGAAAGTAGGTGTAATAAGGCATGTCTGGCTCCTCCTTCCCATCATGGTCTAAACTAGTTTTTCAGGTTATCTTTGAAATGCCCTTGGCTTAGAGGAGGTCTCCATTTAGATGGTTGGGGAGGCCTTAGAATTTTATTCTTGGTTTTTACCCTTCACAGGTTCTTTGCAGAGCAAAGGTTTTTCATTTTGATGAGGTCTAATTTATCAATGTTCCCTTTTTTTTAAAATTTTTATTATTTTGTCTTTTTGTTTTTTTCCTTTTTGTGGAGCATGAGGTCTCCCTCTATTGCCCAGGCAGGTCTCCAACTCCTGGGCTCAAGCTATCCTCCCGCCTCTGCCTCCCTACGAGCTGGGATTACAGGCGTGAGCCACGGCGCCCAGCCGATTTTCCCTTTTATAGATTATGCTTTGGTGTCAAATCTGGGAACTCTCTGGCTCCTTTTAGGATCTAAGGATTTTCTCCTGTTTCATTCTAAAAGTATTATAGTTTTATATAAGTCTGTGGATCATTTTAATTTTTGTGTATAGCATGATAATTAGGCAGATGTTTATTTTTTTGGCCTGTGGATATCCAATTGTCCAGCATTGTTTGTTGAAAAGGCTTGCCTTCCTCCAATGAATTGTTGTCACACATTCTTCTTGTTCTGTTTTTGGATCAGAGCCTTGCTCAGTTGCCTGAGCTGGAGTGCAGTGGGGTCATCTCAGCTCACTGCAACCTCCATCTCCTGGGTTCAAGCGGTTCTTGTGCCTCAGCCTCCCAAGTAGCTGAGACTACAAGTACATGCCACCACATCTAGCTAATTTTTGTATATTTTTGGTAGAGACAGGGTTTTGCCATGTTGGCCAGGCTGGTCTTGAACTCCTGGACTCAAGCAATCCTCCCACCTCAGCCTCCCAAAGTGCTGGGATTACAGGCATGAATCACTGCACCCAGCCTTCATATCTTTGTGAAAAATAATGGAGCACATTTGTTTGGGGCTATTTCTGGATTCTCTATTCCGTTCCCTTGATCTATGTGTATATTCTTCCACTAGTAACACAATCTTGTTATAGTAAGCTATAGGTATACGTAATCATTTGTGATTCCTTCCTCTTTATTCTTATTTTTCAAATTATTTTAGCTCTTATAGGTCATATGCCTTTATATATAAAATTATAAGTCTTTTAGATCCTATGCCTCTCTATATAAAATTATAGGTTTTATAGGTGCTATAATTTTATATATAAAATTTAGAGTAATAGGTCTAAAGGTCCTATGTCTTTATATATATAATTTAGAGTAAAATTGTTTATACCTTCAAAAATTACCTTGCATGCAGGGGCATTGATAGGAATAGCATTAAACCTACAGGTCATTTTGAGGACAACTGACATCTTTGCTGTGTGGAGTCTGCCAATCCAAGAACACAGTATGTCTCTGAATTTACTGGGGTATTCTTAATTCTTTCTTCAGAATTTTGTAAATTTCAGCATACGTATCCCTTACATATTTTGATAGATTATATCTAATCTATCAAATATGTATCTAAATCTATCAAATATCAAATATTAGTTTTGGTTTCCACATGTTAATTATTAGTATATAGAAATGCAGTTCATATTTGCCTCTTGATGTTGGATCTTGACAACGTTCTAAACTCAGGTATTAGCTCTAATAGTTTTTTGGCAAGTTTTTTGCGATTTTCTACATAGACACTTATGTTATCTGTAAATAGGGACAGTTTTATTTCTCCCTTAACCATTCTTTTTTTTTTTGAGACGGAGTTTCGCTCTTCTTGCCCAGGCTGGGGTGCAGTGGCACCACCTTGGCTCACTGCAACTTCTGCCTCCCAGATCCAAGCGATTCTCATGCCTCCACCTCCTGAGTAGCTGGGACTCTAGGCACCTGCCACCACGCCCGGCTAATTTTTGTGTTTTTAGTAGAGACAGGGTTTCACTATGTTGGCCAGGGTGGTCTCGAACTTCTGACCTCAGGTGATCTACTGGCCTCAGCCTCCCAAAGTGCTAGGATTACAGGTGTGAGCCACCACACCCAGCCCCTTTAGCCATTCTTTTTTTTTTTTTTTTTTTTGAGACGGAGTTTCGCTCTTGTTACCCAGGCTGGAGTGCAATGCCGCAATCTTAGCTCACTGCAACCTCCGCCTCCTGGGTTCAAGCAATTCTCCTGCCTCAGCCTCCCCAGTAGCTGGGACTACAGGTACGTGCCACCATGCCCAGCTAATTTTTGTATTTTTAGTAGAGACGGGGTTTCACCATGTTGACCAGGATGGTCTCGATCTCTTGACCTCGTGATCCACCCGCCTCGGCCTCCCAAAGTGCTGGGATTACAGGCGTGAGCCACCGCGCCCGGCCCCTTTAGCCATTCTTTAAGGGCATTGTTTGCTAGCAACAAATTCTCTTAGTGTTTTCTCACCTGAGAATGTCTTTGTTTCCTTTTCATTCCTGACATATATTTTTGCCAGATATAGAATTCATAATTCATAGTTCTTCTCTTTTAGTTCTTGAAAAATATTGAGTCACTTCCTTCTAGTTGCCATGGTTTCAAAGGAGGACTCTGCTGTCATTTAAATTGATGTTCCCCTTCAAATAATGTTTTATTTCTCTCTGAATCCATTCAAGATTTATTTTTCTTTTTGTCAGAAGTTTAGGGACATGTCTTGGTATGGATTTCTTCGCATTTATCTTATTTGGGATTTTCTCAGCTTCTTGAATACATAGGTTATCTATCATCAGCTTTGGGAAGTTTTCAGCTATTGATATTTCAAATACTTTTTAAGTACCTATTATTTCTCTTCTCCTTCTAGGAATACGAATTTTTAAATATTTTTATTTATTTATTTTGAGACAGAGTCTTGCTCTGTTGCCCAGGATGGAGTGCAGTGGCACAATCTTAACTCACTGCAGCCTCGACCTCCTGTGCTCAAGCAAACTGCCTGCCTCAGTTTCCTGAGTTGCTGGAACTACAGGCATGTACCATAACACTCTGCTAAATTTTTTTTTTTTTTTTTGCTTTTTGTAGAGACAGGGTCTCACTGTGTTGCCAGACTGATCTTGAACTCCTGGCCTCAAATGATCCTCTTGCCTCAGCCTCCCAAAGCACTGGAATTTCAGGCATGAGCCACTGTGCCTTGCCTTTCTTTTATTTTTATTTATTTATTTTTGAGGTGGAGTCTTGCTCTATTGCCCAGGCTGGAGTGCAATGGCACGATCTCAGCTCACTGCAACCTCTGCCTCCTGGGTTCAAGTGATTCTCCTGCCTTAGCCTCCCGAGTAGCTGGGATTACAGGCATGCACCACCAAGCCCAGATAATTTTTTAATTATCTTGTGTTTTAAGTAGAGACAGGGTCTCACCATGTTGGCCAGGCTGGTCTCCAACTCCTGACCTCAAGTGATCCGCCCACCTCGGCCTCCCAAAGCACTGGGATTTCAGGCGTGAGCCTCCGCGCCCAGTCTTTCTCTTTTCTTTGCAATCAGGCAGCCTAACTGTTGAGCTATAGTATGAGGGGTGGCTGACTGTGTATGTTCACTTTCCCCCTTGGTGCTGGTGCCACTTTCCTAACAAATACGAGGAACAAACTGACACTGCTTCATTGCTTCTTAGCGGGGTGTTCATTCAGCTCCTTACTGGGCCCTATTGCTGCTGCGGAAGACAGAGATGATAACGCTCATGCCGCTTTGTTGCTGCAGGGTGAGGGCAGAAGCTTACTCCCTAGTGGGTCCTGCTGACACCAGCTGGTGGGGGAGTGAGACGGGAATACAGACTCGCCTTGCACAAAGTCAGGACAGTCCAAAAGACCGCTGTCACTTCTGACACCAGCTGCAAGTTTAGGGGCCCCCAAAACTTTCCTCAGGTTTCCTGATTTACTAGAAGGACTCACAGAACTCCCTGAAAGCTCTTGTACTCACAGTTACAGTTTATTACAGGGAAAGAGTACAGATAAAAATCAGGCCAGGGAAGAAGCCTGGGGGGCAGAGTACAGGTACCTTCCAAACACGGAGATGACGGTGGAGTCATGGGCAGCTCTAAAGTCCTGGCAATAACATGTGACACAATGCATGGAGTATGGCAACCAGGGAAGCTCACTCAAGGCTTGGTGTCACCACTAGACTTTCCTGATACTTCTTTGGTAAAGAAATCAGAGTGCCACCTCCTTCTACGGGGTGGGGGATGGAGAATCAGCTCTGAATTCATTCCCACCCACGCTATCCCAGCAGGGGAATCAGACTGTTACCACCTGCTTCTGCCACATGGGAGTTGGAAAATCAACTTTAATCTCCTGCCAACGATGTGTGAAAATACACACAAAGTATTGCCAAACAGGGAAGCGCTCCCAAGCGTTGGTGTCCAGAGTTTTTATTGGGGTTCAGTCATGAAGACCTCGCTGGCTGCCCACATTGCTGACCTCATTCTCCAGCCTCTCTGAAGGCTGAGCTGATGCCATGTGACCCAAAGCTCCCACCCTAAATCACATCACTTGACCTTCTGATGTGGCCTAAAGCCCCCCATGAACAAAGACACTTTTGTTAAGCAGGACATTCCAAGGGCTGAGAGATGACCTCCCAGGAGCTGAAGGTTAAATTCATTACTGCATGCCCTGCTTCATTACATCTCATTCACTTTTTTTTTATTTTGAGACAGAGTCTCATTCTGTTGCCCAGGCTAGAGTACAGTGGCGCAGTCTTGGCTCACTGCAGCCTCTGCCTACCAGGTTCAAGTGATTATCCTGCCTCAGCCTCCTGAGTAGCTGGGATTACAGGCATGTACCGCCACGCCTGGCTAATTTTTGTAGTTTTAGTAGAGTCAGGATTTCACCATGTTGGCCAGGCTGGTCTCGAACTCCTGATTTCAGGCAATTCTCACCTGCCTCAGCCTCCCAAAGTGCTGAGATTACAGGTGTGCGCCACCTCGCCCGACCGACATCTCATTGACTTTAATTGCTGCCAGTTGGGTGTGGAGGTTCAGCTTCACAGTGAGCCTTGCTGACACCAGGGTAGGTGGAAAATGCAGCGCTGGCTGGCCATGACTTGCACCACTTGTCCAATCTTGGTGATGCTGATTGCGATGGAGGTCCAGGTTCTGGCTGGGCTCTGCCAACACCAGAGTGAGAGGGAAAGAAGAGTAGCGTTGAGGAGCCTCACCTTGCCAGCAGCTCATTAAGTCTGCTGAAGGGGTGGGGAGAGAGACGGGGGAGACCCATCACCAGACCCTGATGACATTGCTGTGCAGGAAAATCAGGGTACCACCTTCTTCCGCTGGGTGGGAGATAGAGGATCAGCCTCCCACTCATCCTCATCTAGGTATCCCAGCAGGGGAAATCAGCATCACCACTTGCTGCTGCCACGTGGAAGCTACAAGACCAGATCCCCAGCTGGCCCTGCTGAAATGACAGGGACGGGGTTGCAGTTTTTCCATCGGTTTTTGGCTGGCAGGGCAGCTATGGTTAAAAAAACATTCTCTATAATCTCAGCATTTTGAGAGGCCGAGGTGGGAGGATCACTTGAGGCTAGGAGTTCAAGACCAGCCTGGGCAAGTGTTTTAGTCTGTTCTCACGCTGCTATGAAGACATACCTGAGACCGGGTAATTTATAAAGAAAAGAGGCTCAATTGACTCACAGTTCTGCATGGCTGGGGAGGCCTCAGGAAACAAAATTGTGGTAGAAGGCATCTCTTCATAGGGCAGGAGGAGAGAGGATGAGTGCAAGCAGGAGAAATGCCAGATGCTTATAAAACCATCAGATCTCATGAGACTCGTTCATTATCACGAGAACAGCATGGGAGAAACCACCCCCATGATTCAGTTACCTCCACCTGGTCCTGCCCTTGACACGTGGGGATTACGGGGCTTACAATTCAAGGTGAGATCTGAGTGGGGACACAGAGCCAAACCATACCAGCGACATAGTGAGACCTCCTTCTCTGCAAAAAGTGCAATAATTAGCCCGTTGTGGTGATGACTGCTTGTAGTCCCAGCTGCTCAGGAGGCTGAGGCGAGAGGATTCCTGGAACCTGGGAGGTCGAGCCTGCAGTGAGTTATGTTTGCACCACTACATTCCAGCCTAGGCAACAGAGAGAGGCCCTGACTCAAACATAAAAATAGACAAAAAATCCTGTTGTTGGTTTTCTTTCTTTTCTTTTGATTCAGGGAAACTGGCTTTTCTTAGAGCCGCCTTTTGTCCGTGCCTGGTAGTGGTTCCAGGTCAGAGGCTCTTCCTATACTGTGTCTGGGATGTTGGGGTATACGGAAGACAATTAGGAAACTCAGACTACTCACTGCCATGAGTGCCTCAAGTCCCAAGATCCAGAGGTTGTCTGCCTTCTCCTTTTCACCTTTCAGAATCTCTCTATGCTTGTCTGCTGTGTTATGTCTGTGACTTCTCAGTTGTAAGAGCGATGACCTGGGAAGAATGACGCTATTCTATTTGGGCCAGAACCAGAAGTCATGTAGCTTGCCTTTCACTTTGCTTCTGACAGTGCACTTAGATTTGACTTTTAATGAGTCAAATACATTGATCTTTTCCTCTAAGGGCTTTTTTTTTTTTTTTTTGTCCCTGTTTAAGAAATCCTTCTCTCTACATTCAGATCATAAAGATAGCTCAGACTTTCTCTCTAGTGTTTTTGTTTGTTTGTTTTGTTTATTTTTGTTTTTGTTTTATTTTTTCAGATGGGGTCTCTCTCTGTTGTCCAAGCTGGAGTTCAGATGCATGTATCTTAACTCACTGTAACCTCCGCCTTCCAGGTTCCAGCAATTCTCCTGCCTCAGCCTCCCAAGTAGCTGGGATTACAGGCACATGCCACCATGCCCAGCTAATTTTTGTATTTTTAGTAGAGATGGGGTTTTGCCATTTTGGCCAAGCTGGTCTCAAACTCCTGACCTCAAGTGATCCTCCCACCTCAGCCTCCCAAAGTGCTGGGATTACAGGCGTGAGCCACCGTGCCTGGCCTTTTTCTAGTTTAAAAGTGTTTTCCCCGCCCCCATATTTAGGTCTTCACTCTAACTGGAATTTATTTTTGGGTGTGATAGTGATTTTCAAAGCATGATCCAAGGCCCCTGGGTGACTGAGATCCTTTTAGGAGGAGCATGAGATCAAACTATTTTCCTAGCGATGCCAAGATTTTTTATTTTTATTGTGTTGACATTTCCAATGACGATGCCAAAGGCTTGGTGGGTAACACTGTTCGTACCTTAGCACAAAAAAAACACAGGGCACGTCACTCTACTCGTCGTCATATTCTTCATGCCCATACAGTCACAGTTAAACAAACACGTACTAGTTTCACTTAAGAATGTTCCTGATGAAACAATGAGAACTATTATTGTTACTGACCCCTGATCTCCAGTATGCCTTTGAGCACTTCTGGATGATGGCATGGGAAGCACGTGGAAAGCACTTCTGCTGTCTTCCGAAGCACAATGGTGGTCTCCAGGAAAAGCACTGATGCAATGGCTTGAACTGAACTAGCTGCCTTTTGTCTTTTGTTTTTTTGTTTGCATAGAAACTTTGGTTTTTCAGCCTTGGATATTTGTCAGACATTTTCTCAAAAATGAGTAAGTAAGCCTGTCACTTCAAGGAAAACAACTGACAGTGTTTGTTGCCGGTGATCAAACTTGAGCTTTCAAATAAACAATTAGAATTTTGGAACACTCGCATCTGTTACCATGATCTCGATGGTTTCCAATAGAAGACTTTTTTGATGTGGTTGGTGGTAACGTTAATGACTGAATGTGATTTTGGGGATGAAATGTGTCAAATGTGGAAGATCGGCGTAACTCAGTGGACCAATGTTTTGTAAATGACTAATAGGTGATATTCCAAAATCATGCTTGAACAAAAGATCTTTCAAAGAGTAAGTTAGACCAATGGCTTTTCGTGTAACAAGAGTATGAAAAGTTCATTGATATAGTTTCAGATTCCACATTGCAAGTAAACCTTAAGAAACAACTACTTCTTGAGTTTTGGTGTCATGGAAAATAAGAATATTCACAATAATCTGAAAAGGCTGTTGAACTACTCCTGCCTTTACTAACCACACATTTCTGCGAGGCTAGATTTTCTTTATACACTCTAACCAAAACAATGTGTAACAGACCGAACAGAGAAGCAGATATGAGAATCTAGCCAGACAGTGAAACGATTTGCAAAAATTTAAAACAATGTCACTCAAAATTTTTTTTGTTGGGGAGGAAGGCAGCAAATCACACTGCCATGTGTGTACCTATGTAACAATCTTGCATGTTCTTCACATGTACCCCCAAACCGAAAATGCAATAAAAAGTATATATATAAAAAAATTTTTTTTTGTTTAGAAAAATAGGTTTTTAAATTAAATAACATGTTACTTATTTGATCATATAATGAATTTATACTGAATTAAAACAAATAAATTAGTAAGGCCAGACGTGGTGGGTGACACTTGTAATTCCAGCATTTTGGGAGGCTGAGGTGGGAGGATCATGCGAGCCCAGGAGTTTGAGACCAGCCTGGGCCACACAGAGAGACTCCATCTCTACCAAAAAAAAAATTAGCGAGGCATGATGGTGCATACCTGCGGTCCTAGCTAGTTGGGAGGCTGAGGTAGGAGGATCACTTGGACCTGGGAGGTTGAGAATACAGTGAGCCATTGTCATGCCACTATCCTCAAGCCTGAGCAACAGAGTGAGACCCTGTCTCAAAAAATGTTTTTCTAAATTTCTCAGTTGCAATTCATCATATAGTTAATATTGATAGATATATATATTTTAAAAGCTCTTTGTGGCCTCCATATTTTTAAATGGCCAGGAAATGTCGATCTATGGCTTGAAATAGAGATCTCATTTTATTTTCTTTTTCTCATGTGAATAGCCAGTTTCCCCAGTACTGTAGTCTATCCTGTCCCTACTAATTTTAATATAACCTTTTGCCATTAATATGTTTCCACAGTCATGTGGTTGTGTGGCTAGACTCTTTTTCTATTACATATATTTATTTGTCCGTCCATATGCCAATTCCACACTGTCTTAATTACTATTACTCGATAGTATCTTGATATCTGAGGGAAAATTGACATTTTATGGTATGTCTTCCCATCCTGACTACGCTATACTTTTCTATTTATTTATATCTCCTTTCTGTGTCCTTCAATCAAATTTTATAATTTTCTCTAGAAAGACTTCATATCGTTTATTAAATTCATTCTTAAGAACTTTTAATTTGCTATTTGACGGTTATTAATTAAACATTTAAATTCATTGGTGCTGCAGTATAGGAATTTATTGAATTTTTTGCATCAATCTTGTAAACAGCAACTTTGCTGAACTCTTTTACTAATTGTAATAGTTTATAGCTATGCTTGAATTTTTTATGTGATAATCACAGAATGTGCAAATTAACACGGTTTTGTTCTTTCTATTCCTTGTGCTCTCTTCTCCCTCCTCATCTTACCGATCGGCTCAGCTCTCAACTGTAATGTTAACAGTGATGATGTTACTTTCCCTCCTCACAATCTGTTAAGGTTTTTTTTTTTTTTTTGAGATGGAGTCTCGCTCTGTTGCCCAGGCTGGAGTGCAGTGGCATGATCTTGGCTCACTGCAGCCTCTGCCTCCTGGGTTCAAGCAGCCTCCTGAGTAGCTGGGACTACAGGTGCGTGCTGCCACGCCCAGCTAATTTTTTATATTTTTAGTAGACATGGGGTTTCACCATGTTGGCCAGGCTGGTCTCGAACTCCTGACCTCATGATCTGACCGCCTCAGCCTCCCAAAGTGCTGGGATAACAGAGGTAAGCCACTGTGCTTGGCACAAGCTGTTAAATTTTGAGAAGTCACCATCAACTTGAAAGACTGAACATATTAGAGTTCATTTGGCCTTTTGCAAAGGCACTTTGGCAGTATTTAACAATATTTTAAATAGACCTAGCCTTTGACCCAGGAATTACACTTTTTTTTTTTTTTTTTTTGAGACGGACTCTTACTCTGTTGCCAGGCTAGAGTGCAGTGGCGCAATCTCGGCTCACTGCAACCTCCGCCCCCCCGGGTTCAAGTGATTCTCCTCCCTCAGCCTCCCAAGTAGCTGGGACTACAGGTACACGCCACCACGCCTGGCTAATTTTTGTATTTTTTGTAGAGACAGGGTTTCACCATGTTGGCCAGGATGGTCTCGATCTCTTGACTTCATGATCCTCCCACTTCGGCCTTCCAAAGTGCTGGGATTGCAGTTGTGAGCCAGGAATTACACTTTTAGAAATTTGTAGTATACAAATATGTGCAGAAATGCATGAAGATCTATATAAAAGAATTTCATGAGAGCATTGTGTCTGGTAATAAAAAATTGGAATCAATCTAAGAGTCCATCCATAGAAAAGTGGCTAAACTATAGTAGAGCCTTAGAGCAAAATATTATGTAACTCTTTGGAAAAGAATGCAGAAGAATGCAATCTACTTGTATCATCATGAAACGGTCTTCAAGACATTAAGTAGAAAGTCACCAAGTAGGGAAACAAGTCACAGAATATGTATGGTATGTTCCCATTTCTGCTAAAAAAAAAAAAATGTAAAAACTCACCCATGTGCACACCCAACCATTACCAGAGATTTGTCAACTCCAGGAAGAGGAGTGGGACTGGAAGAGACATGTCAAGGGAACTCTTTTCTTCCTTTTAAAAACATGCTTCTAGATTGTTTGCATTTTCTATGATGAGAATTAATTCACATATTGCTTGTGTACTTTTTTGTTTTTTGAGATAGAGCGTCGCTCTGTCCCCCAGGCTGGAGTGCAGTGGTGTGATCTCCGCTCACTGCAACCTTCACCTCCCAGGTTCAAGCAATCCTCCTATCTCAGCCTCCCAAGTAGCTGAGCTTACAGGAGCCTGCCACCATGCCCAGCTAATTTTTTTTTTTTTTTACTAGAGATGGGGTTTCACTATGTTGGCCAGCCTGGTCTCAAACTCCTTACCTCAAACGATCTGCCTGCCTTGGCCTCCCAAAGTGCTGGGATTACAGGCATGCTTGACTTGCTTGTGTAATTCTGAACACTCATCAGGCCCATGAACCAGACCATCTGTGAAAGGCAGAGATGTTTCCTGGCAGGATAGGATCCATCGCCATTGATACTGGAAAGGTGCCTGCTGTAGGTACCAGATTGACCTTGAGTAGAACCAACCTTGAGCGAAGAAGAAAGGAGAGCCAGGCCCTAATCACAGGGATCCCCAGGGCTGTAGATGATGCTAAGGAACACCTTCTCTGTCTCTAAGAGAAAAAGACTCTGCCCTGAGTATGAACTGATTTGTGTGCTTTGCTGTCCGCGTCCTAAACAGGAAGCCATGAGGTGAGCAGACACTTCCCTGCTGCCTGAGGCTGGGAGTTGAGAAGTGAGGAAACAACCTCGTGGCCACCAGAACCATCCAGCTGGTGGCTTTGAATCCTCCACTGATCCGCTGGGGGCCTCTGGAGGAGGAGCCTGGTGTGGAGGGTTGAGCCTGGTGAGTTAGAGGAAGCAGCTGGTTACTTTCCATGCAGAGCAGCTTGGAGCTGAGTCACCCTACAATCCAAGGGCACCTGTGGAAGCAGCCATGACTCATGCTACCTTCAGTTTCACGGCCAGGGGAGGAAATCACTGACGGAGCAAAGCAAGGCGACTTCCAGGGTTTGCTGCGTGGGATTCTCCCATGTTTAAAAAAGAAAAAAAGATTGTACAGGATTTAAACATAGCATTTATTGCCTATGTTCCTAGTTACAAAATTAATACATGCACGTAATAATCGTTGTAGTCACAGTTATTCTAGTCAGCATTTATCCTATGTCAGGTACCGATGCTTCAAGCTTTACATACGCTGTCTCACTTAGTGTTTCTGATCATTCAGTGAGGGAGATCTGTTATTATACCCATTTTACAGACATGGAAACTGAGTCTGTACATACACACAGACACACACACACACACACGTAAAACGCATAGAAAAAAATCACCCACAATTCTACCCACGAAAGTCAATCAACATCCCGAAGCGTGTTTTTCTAGTAACCTTTTCATATTTTTCCTGTGTAGCTAATATCCAACTACTTTACTTTTCCATATCCTGCCTTTTTCACTCAGCACGAAATTGCGATCATAGTCCCAAGTCATCGCATATTCTTTAATAGCTTGATTTTAATCAGTCCATACAAAAAAATTGTATGTTTCCAATTTTTTCACTGTTACAAAGGGTGTGGTTGTTAGTATATATCTTAGTGGGCTAAACTCGGATTACTCCTCTTGGAAGAACACGGAAGGATACATTCGTCTAAAGAATTGTTCCGTGTTGGTATGCTCTTCCCCCTACTAGGAGGCAATTGAGCAGGGTGGGTGAGAGCTGGAGAAACCTATATTTGAATCCCAGCTCTCTGCTAATCTACAGCTATGCAAACTTGGACAAGTTATGTCCCCTTTCCGGCCCTTGCATACTTACCTATAAAACAAGGCTAAAGTAATATTTATTATCTCAAGGGTTGCTCTGAGGATTAATGATGTAATTACTGTTTATAGAGGCATCTTAGTCCATTTCGTGTTGCTGTAAAGGAATACTGGAGATTGTGTAATTTATTTTTTATTTATTTATTTATTTTGAGATGGAGTCTCGCTCTCTCACCCTGGCTGGAGTGCAGTGGCTCGATCTCGGCTCACTGCAACCTCCGCCTCCCAGGTTCAAGCAATTTTCCTACCTCAGCCTCCCAAGTAACTGCCATTACAGGTACCTGTCACCACACCCAGCTAATTTTTGCATCTTTAGTAGAGACGGGGTTTTGCCACATTGGCCAGGTTGGTCTCAAACTCCTGACCTCAGGCCATTTGCCCGCCTCGGCCTCCCAAAGTGCTGGGATTACAGGCGTGAGCCACTATGCCTGACCAGTCTGGGTAATTTATAAAGCAAAGAGGTTTATTTAGCTCACAGTTCTGCAGGTTATACAAGAAGCATGGTGCCAGCATCTGATTCTGGTGAGGGGCCCAGAAAGGTTACAATCACTGTGGAAAGTGAAGGGGAACAGACATCACATGGCAAGAGAGAGGAAAAGAGAGGAGGGAGGTGCCAGAGTCTTTAACAGCCAGATCTTTCAGGAATTAAGGGTGAGAACTCACTCGATCCTAAAAACATGGCACCAAGCCATTCACGAGGGATCTGCTCCCATGATCCGAACACCTCTCAACAGGCCCCACTTCCAACACGTGGGATCAAATTTCGACATGAGATTTGAGGGGAACAGATATTCAGACCGTATCAAAAGGGCTTAGCACTTTGTTATAAGGTCTCCCTTTCTCCTGCCTCTTACCACTATATCCAGCCTCAATGACACTCTGAAATCTCTGCTGTCTACATAGTTAAAATTATGCTGTTCCCCTCACTCGCCTTTTTTTTTTTTTTGAGACAGCTTGCTGCCCAGGCTGGAGTGCAGTGGCGCTATCTCAACTCACTGCAGCCTTCACCTCGTGGGTTCAAGTGATTCTCCTGCCTCAGCTTCACAAGTAACTGGGACTACAGGTGTTCACCACCACACCTGGCTAATTTTTGTCTTTTTAGTAGAGATGGGGTTTCACTATGTTGGCCAGGCTGGTCTGGAACTCCTGACCTCAAGTGATCCACCCACCTTGGCCTTCCAAAGTGCTGAGACTACAGGCGTGAGCCACCACGCCTGGCCTCTTTCCTCAGTTTAAAAAACCGAAGGCAAAATTCACATAACATTCACCATTTTAAAGTGTAGTCGTCAGTGGCATTACGTACATTCACAATCTTGCACAACCATCGCCTCTAGCTCCCAAACATTTTCATCATCCATGAGGAAACCCCTTACCCATTGACCCCTTATCCACGGTAGTCACTGAATTGTAAGGTTTCGCATATCCCACACCCAGCGTGGCTGGATCTAAGGGATCAAATGCCATCAGTAGACTCCGTCTTTCCATGTTCTCTTGATTCTGCACCACCAGTGTTGGCTTCACTCTCAGGCAGATGCTTTCCATATGGTGATCCCAGTGGCTCCAAGCTTACGTTAGTTGTCAGGGCAATCCCAACAGAGAGAGATTGTTTCATTCGAAGTTTCACTGGAAGTCGTGGGACTGAATCTTTTTTTTCTTTTTTTTTTTTTAAAGATGGGATTTCACCATGATGGCCAGGCTGGTCTTGAACTCCTGACCTCAGGTGATCCACCCACCTCGGACTCCCAAAGTGCTAGGATTACAGGGGTGAGCCACCGCGCCCAGTGGGACTGAATCTTCTGGCTCCAACATGGATAATTTGCCCACGTCTGAAATGATTACTATGGTGGGGGAGAGGGGAAGTGGTGATAGAATATTCTGATTGCCCAGGTTCTGGGTCATATTCTCCTAAATTACAATTGGAAAATGGGTGCTGGGTGGGGCAAAACAACAGGAGTCTTTCAAAGGTCACTGGGCTTGGGGAGCTGGGCTCAGAGGTCAGAGGCCTGATCTTGACCTTGCCATCACTTAGCAAATCTCCTGGCCATTCAGGCCTTCACATTTCCTGTCTGTAAATGGGTTTATCACCACCAATTCAAAGCCCAATTATCATCAGCACTGGGAAACTGATGCTTTCTTTTTCCATCTCGCTTGTGTAATTTCTTCAGAGAAGCATTTGGATGGTCTCTGAACCATTTTTACCTTGAGAAATGGTACTTAGGAAATTATGTGGCTGGATTTTATATCCATTCTGGTCATTTCAGTAATTGGTTCTGAGACACTATTTATTTCCCCGAGCTCTATCCGAAGTATAAACTTCCATTTCCATCCGTGTTATTCGAGGAAGATAGGGAAAGACAGTTGTGAGGGATGTTCCCCAGGACCAAAAAAAAAAAAAAAAAAAAAAAGGCAAACAAACGACAAGAAAAACTCAAGTACAGCCTAAAACCAGTCTGTTGGTTCCTAGGTTGGCCTAGGCACCTTAGGCGTATTCCACCAGTCCCTCCACCTGCAAACTCGTCATTCTTGGGAGCTGACCTAGTTAGTGCATAGCAGAGGAAATCATCAGAAATCTAGCAAATCCGTCATTGGAGAGACCCATGCTGATGATTCAGAGAATAGAAAAGATGGCAGTTTGGCCAGGTGCAGTAGCTCACACCTGTAATCCTAGCACTTTGGGAGGCCAAGGTGGGTGGATCACCTGAGGTCAGGAGTTCGAGACCAGCTTGGCCAAAATGGTGAAACCCCATCTCTACTAAAAACGCAAAAATCAGCCGGGTGTGGTGGCACAATTGCTGGAACCTGGGAGGCAGAGGCTGCAGTGAGCCAAGATTGCACCACTGCACTCCAGCCTGGGTGACAGAGAAAGACTCGTCTTAAAAAAAAAAAAAAAAAAAGGCAGGTTGTTTTGCTTTTAATCGAGTTACGTTTGAGGATTTTTTTTGGTTGTAGGTGACCAACACCCATTCAGTTCAGCCAAAGTGGATATTGTTGAAGGATTCTGGGGTGTCTCACAGAACACAAGGCCATGGTTCCACTGGAATCCTGGAAGGGGATTGAGCCAGTTGTGAATCAAGGAGGTCCCTCCCACCACCTCTACCTCTTGACTATGTTTCTCTCTTCATGTCTCGTTTATTCTTCTATCTCATGGAAGAGTGACAGAAGTCAGGTTGAGACTGGAATCTTAATCTCAGTACGAAAATCTCCAGGAAGGAGGCTATTGGTCCAGCTTCGGCCAGATGGCCACACCTAATCCAATCAGATATGGAGAGGGATGTGAGTTCCATTGTATCAACATGATTGTGTTGAGAGTCCAGAGAAAAGATACTTCTGAGGGGAAAAAAGGTATATGTTATACGGGGCTACGAATTAAATTCTAAACTATAGTGAGATATTCTTGTCATTCCCACCTCTTTTAAATAAATCTGAGACGGTCTAACCCCTAGCATAGTTTAGTTTCTGGAGCTAGATTACTGGGGTTTGAATCTTGGCCTCAATATTTGCTGTGTGAATTTAGATAAATTACTTAACCTGTCTCTGTGCCTTAGTTTTGTCATCTACAAAATGGGTATAAAAATATTACTTACCTGATAGGGTGCTTGGGGTCATTAAATGTGTTAATATAAGTAAAACGCTGAGAACTCTGCCTGGTAAATAGCAAAGGCTTAACAAATAGCTATTATTATTATTACTGTAAAGTTCATTTCATTATGACATTATTTTTCAGATTATTCAAAATATAAAAGATGCTTAAAAGGGAACTTTTGTGATAATAGGAAAATAGGGCTAAATAACCATTACTTAAGATTGAATATATCGTTGCTATTGCCCTTGAATGTTACTATTTGAATTCTAGATGGTACTTTTGGTTTATAATCTTAAAAGCTTAAGTAAGGGTTTCTTCTAAACAGCCTTATATAAAATAGTAGCAATTCTTGCCATCTTACCTAGCAAGAAAAACCAACTGTTTTATTAAGTTTGCTGGCATAAGACTGGAATTTAAAGCCTTCAATATCTTAGTTCATAAAAGACAAGTTATGGAAAGTCTCTTTCCTGGATGTCTTAAACACAGAGTTACAGTATCTTTTAGGGCAGGAGTATGTGAACCTTTGCTTAAAGGGCTGATGGTAAATATTTTTGTCTTTGAGGACCATATTGTTACCGGAAAGAGGTCCCAATCCAGACCCCAGGAGAGGATTCTTGGATACTGTGCAAGAAATAACTCAAGGCGAATCCAGAGAGTAAAATAAAAGCAAGTTTATTTATTACGTTTCTTAAGTTATTCAGAAAGCAAGAAAGTAAAGAAATAAAAGAATGGCTACAAGAAAGTAAAGAAATAAAAGAATGGCTACTCCACAGCCAGAGTAGCAGCTTGGGTTGCTTGATTAATGATACTTAATTGTCATTTCTCGATTATTTGCTAAACAAAGGGCAAATTATTCATGAGTTTTTCAGGAAAGACATGAGCAATTCCCAACTGAGGATTCTTCCCCTTTTTAGACCATACAGGGTAACTTCCTGATGTTGCCATGGCATTTTTAAACTGTCATGGTGCTGGTGGCAGTGTCTTTTAGCATGCTAATGCATTATAATTAGCATATGATGAGCAGTAAGGAGGACCAGAGGTCACTTTCATTGCCATCTTGGTTTTGGTGGGTTTTGGCCGGCTTCTTTAGCACAACCTGTTTAATCAGCAAGGTTTTTGTGACCTGTATCTTGTGCTGACTTCCTGTCTCATCCTGTGACTTAGAAGCCTAACCTGGGAAGGCAGCCCAGTAGGTCTCCCCCTCATTTTACCTAACCCCTATTCAAAATGGTGTTGCTCTAGTTCAGACACCTCTGACAATATGGTGTCTGTCCCAGCTACTCAGCCCTACTGTAACACAAAAGCAGTCATCAACAGTAGGTAAACGAATGGGCATGGATGTGTTCTAATAAAGCTTTATTTATAGATGCTGAAATCTGAGTTTTTTGCAGTTTTCATGTCATGATGTATTCTCTTTATTTTGATTCCACACTGACCTCTTGCCCCCGCATCCAGTCATTTTAAAATGTAAAAGCTATTCTTGGCTCACAGGCTACACAAAAAAGAGGTGAAGGGCTGCAGATGGCCTTAGGGCCATATTTTTTGGACCCTGCTTTAGGAGACAGTGCATTGGCACTCTGACATGTTAGAAGCAAATGCTTGTTCCTCAGTGCCAAAAAGAACCAGTGCTCAAAGAATTTTCTCAGCAAGGCAATTTTACTTTCTGCAAAAAGGGTGCTTCTCAGAAGCCTGATTCTCATGAGAGCACCATAAACAAAGAAAAGCAGAGGTTTTTATCCCTGATGCATTGGGTCATTACTGCTGTGTCCTATTGCCATTGGCTGGAGCTGAACTACACAATCTAGACTGATTCTGATTGGCTAGAAACTTATAACTTTCCTAAATAGGTAAACGCATAATGGATAACAAAGAAAGGAAGGGGGTTGTTTATAGGAAACTAGGAGAATAATAACATTTCCAAGTAAGGAAGAGGTGTAGACAGTAAGCTGGGAAATGCCTGGGTATGTTCAGACATGTCTGAGCAAGCTATAGGCCAGAACAAATAAATTGGTTAAAGCATAAGGACATAGAATGTACTTATTCCCTTAATGTATTTAACAGCTGCATAGATCTTAACAAAGAGTTATTAGCAAGAAGCAAGGAAGCTTGAAGGAAGTGAGTTTTTAAAATAAGCTATTATTTCTAACATTTATTTATTTAACAAAAGGGGAAACTTTCAAGGGGAAATTTTTGCTTTTTACAGAAAGTAGGCAGGGGAGATACACGGTGACTGTCTATTGCCCCTCGGATTCTCACACTCCAGATGCATGTTCACCCCCTGCTTCTTCTCATCATGCATTTCTCTTAGAGGATATATAGTATTTGTATGACACTCTTGGTTTTATGCAACAGAAAAGTCAAACCAAACTGCATACGCAAAAAAAAAAAAAAAAAAAAAAAAAAGGAATGTACTGGTTTATAGACTCTAGGGATGGTTAACACAGAAGTCCAAAGTCTTTCACCTGTTTATCTCCGTCACTCAGCTCTTATCCTCTCCGTGAGGGCTTTGCTCTTAGGATTCAGGAATTCTTTCCCCCAAGGGGCGTTCACACCAAAGTTCTGGGTCCAACTACTTCTGGTGTGTACCTGATCCCATATCCATCTGAATCTGAAGGGAAATGGAACACAGTGAGTGCCTTAGACCACCCCATTAAATTTGCAAGTCCTGGGAGTGGTGTGCCTGTTGGTTCCCCGAAGGAAACAGGGGTCCTAGTACCTAAGAAAAGTAAATGGATGCTGGGAGGCAAATCAACCAATGTTCACTGCACACGAGGACATCACACTGTGACATTTAGAATCTAAACACCCTGACACAATGTATGGGGGACCTGCCAGGAACCGGAAATTGCTGTTCCTACCCCATCTTCTTGGAGAAACTGCTGTCCTCCCATTGGAAAATTCACTTGCAGGTTCCAGTTTCTTTCTCTTAGAACAGACCTTCTGGCTTGGCAAACCCAGTCCCACATCGAGGTGTAGTTTTTGTCTTCTGTGCAGGGTCATGGCACTTGCTTGATTGAAATTTTGTCTGGGGGAAGCAGTGACTTGAAGAGCTTACAGCCTGGGTCAACCACTCACCACTCTCAGGAAAAGCAGACAGAGCCACACTTTCTAGCTGGGCTCAAAATAGCTACTTTCTGACGTGGGTCCTCCATGACTCATGGTGGAGTTTTCCAGGCTCGAGGGGACTGTTGACATTTACTCCGCTCATCCCACACCACAGAGTCTAGCTTTTTCTATTTTCCCCCAAACAGAACTCATTACCTCTAGTTTATCCCAGGTACACTTCTTTCTCATTCCATTTTTCTTTTATTTTCAGTGATCCATTCCAGATCCAATATCTTTTTCCTCCATCCTTTGCCAAACCAAGATTTCAGCTTCCAATTACTGGTGCCCACTTCAAGAGATGCCAGGCAGGGCACTCTCAGGGCACATACCAGACCTGGACTGCTATATATATATTTTTGGAGGCAGGGTCTCTGTCATCCAGGATGGAGTCCAGTCGCGTGATCATGGCTCACTGCAGCCTTTAACTCCTGGACTCAAGTGATCCTCCTACCTCAGCCTTCTGAGTAGCTGGGACCACAGGCATATGCCACCACACACAGCTAATTTTTCAAAATTTTGTGGAGATGGGGTCTTGCTGTGTTGCCCATGCTGATCTTCAACTCAGTCTCAAGCAGTCCTCCTGCCTCAGCCTCACAGAGTTTTGGGATTACAGGCATGAGCCACTGCACCCAGCCTCGAACTGCTATTTTAGATCCCACTTTCTCAACCAGATATGATCCTGGGTGTGTGTGCCCAGAGACGCCCTGGCTTCCTGGGATTTATCCACCAAACACCTGGTCACTCAGCCCTGTCTGTGGGAACAGCACCTTCAGGGATGTCCCACCCTCTGTAAAGAACTACGATGCTGCAAACTTGTCTGTGGCTCAGTCGGAAGAAGTGAAAGTCATCTGCATAAGTGCAATAGTACGTTTAGTGATTTTTATTATTACTTTTTTTTTTTTTTGAGATAGAGTCTTGTTCTATAGCCAGGCTGAGTGCAGTGGCGCAATCTTGGCTCACTGCAGCCTCTGCCTCCTGGGTTCAAGCAATTCTTCCGCTTCAGCCTCCCGAATAGCTGGGACCACAGGCGCGTGCCACCACGCCTGGCTAATTTTTGTATTTTTAGTAGAGACGGGGTTTCACCATGTTGGCCAGGATGGTCTCGATTTCTTGACCTTGTGATCCGCCCATCTCGGCCTCCCAAAGTGCTGGGATTACAGGCGTGAGCCACCGCACCCGGCCTATTCTTACTTTTTAGTTTTATTTATTTTTTTATTTATTTAGAGACAGGGTCTTGCTCTGTCCCCCAGGCTGTGGTACAGTGGCATGATCTCAGCTCACTGCAAACTCCGTCGCCTCCTGGGGTCAAACAATCTTCCCACTTCAGCCTCCTGAGTAGCTGGGACTACAGACACAAGCCACCATGCCCGGCTATTTTGGTTTTAGTATTTTTTGTAGAGATGAGGTCTTGATACATTGCCCAGGCTGGTCTCGAACTCCTGAGCTCCCCTCTCTGCCTCTCAAAGTGTTGGGATTACAGGCATGAGCCACCACGCCCAGTCCAGTAGTAAATTTACCGATAGCATTTATTGCAGCCATTTTCTTTTATTACATTTTTCGCATTCCGGCTAGATCCCAGGCTTTGCACACATCAGGAGGCGTTCAATCCTTTAACACCTCTTTGAGGCAGTAGCAGGTCTTCCTATTTCTATACTTGCTCCCTTAGGAGAGCACACTCTCACAGGAGACAGCGACTTTTTTATTTATTTTTTTTGAGACAGGGTTTTCCTTTTGTTGCCCATGCTGGAGTACAATGGCGAGATCCTGGCTCACTACAACCTCCATCTCCTGGGTTCAAGCAATTCTCCTGCGACAGCCTTCCAAGTAGCTGGGATTACAGGTGCCCGCCACCACGCCTGGGCAATTATTGTATTTTTAGTAGAGATGGGGTTTCACCATGTTGGCCAGGCTGGTCTCATACTCGTGACCTCAGGTGATCTGCCTGCCTCGGCCTCCCAAAATGCTGGGATTACAGGTGTGAGCCACCATGCCCGGCCTGATTGTATTTTTTAAAATTAAAATACCATCAATAGGTTGACCACTATGACACATATCCAAACTTTTCAGTGTGAGCTACAGGCCTGGCATCATCTGGCCTCTTCCTGTCTTTCCATCTCGTAACACCCCTCCCCTCTCCTCATTTTGCTCCACCCACATCTGCCTTCTCTCTTTCTTTTAGAGACAGGATCTCACTGTGTTGTCGCCTCTCATGGCTTTTGCGCCTGTGGATCCTCTGTCTGAAGCATTCTTCCCCTCCGTCTTCCCAGGCCAGCTTCTGCTGGTCATTCAGTGTCAGCTCAAATGCCACTTTCTCAGAGAGGCCTTCTGTGACCCTGCTATCTGGAGGAGTCCCCAGATCAATCACTCTGGCCCACTAATGGCATTTTACTTTCTCCCTAGCCCTGTCCGTCTAAATGATGTTGTGCGTTTATCTTTTGGCTTGCTGTCCGTCTTCCTCACGAAGACGGATGCTTCATTTCTGCATGCCTAGCTCCTAGAACGTTGCATGGCATGTGGCGGGTATGTCGAATAAACAAAGAGCCCCCAAATGACATAGAAGGCCATGCCATATGCCCCAGCCCCCGCAGAGGAGGGACCACCCACCGGCAGAGCTCTGCGTGTTTGAAAGGAATGCCGGAGAGAATAAAAATCAGAGAATTTTAAAAAAGTATCCCAACTGGCTGCATCATTGCCTAGTTTTGTGCTCAGTTTTTTCGACATCATTGGCTTTTAAAGCCAAGTCAACCTTTGGACTTGAACCCTCAGGTTTTGCATCTCCCGCTGCATTGCTGGGCTGCTGACCCTTCCTAAACCACCAGTTCTAGCTGAGACATACACGAGGTTCTGGATTTTTGCTCCACCGGTGGGTATCCTCTTCATCTTTCAAGGTAGACAGCTTTTTCTGTAATTATAAAAGTAACACCATACTCCACTCTCAAGGATACGCTCATAACTCCCTACCCTGTAAGTATGGGCTGTGTGTCGTGACTTCCTTCCAAAGAGGAAGTGAAAGGAGACACCTGACAGTTGAGAAACTTGGCAGACATCCCTCAGCCAGGGGATCAAGGTCAGCATCCACAGTGCCAACTCATCTTGATGGGATGTAGCACGGGTGTAAAAGTGATGAGGCTGGTGACCGGGCGCGGTGGCTCACGCCTGTATTCCCAGAACTTTGGGAGGCCGAGGCGGGTGGATTATCTGAGGTCACATAATAACAAAAACTAGCCAGGCGTGGTGGCGCATGCCTGTAGTCCCAGCTACTCAGGAAGCTAAGGCAGGAGAATCACTTGAACCCAGGAAGCGGAGGTTACAGTGAGCTGATTGTGTCACTGCACTACAGCCTGGGTGACAAAGTGAGCTTCCATCTCCAAAAAAAAGAAAGAAAGGAAAAAAGTGATGAGAATGGTGACTTACCTCTGCGGTCTTCTCCCCAAACCCATAACTCGTCTCACTGTCAGAAAAATTCCAAATTAAAGGGCATTCCACTACAAAATACCTGTCCAGGACCCCTTAAAACTGTCAAGGGCATCATAAAAAACAAGGAAAGCCTGAGAAACTGTCACAGTCTAGAAGAGTCTGAGAGGACATGAGGACTGAATGTCATGCAGCATCCTAGATGGGATCCTGTAATGGAAAAAGGACATTGGGGGAAAAACCAAGGAAATCTGAACAAAGTATAGATTTCAATTTTTAAAAAAATTCCCTAAGGAGTTCCAGTACTGATGCTTTGCCTCTATGGTTGAGATCCCCATTTAGGGCTTCATCTTCCTTCTGGTGTGGATTTCCTTTCTTTTTTTTTTTTGAGATGGAGTTTCGCTCTTGTCTCCCAGGCTGGGTGCAGTGGCATGATCTCAGCTCACTGCAACCTCCACCTCCTGCGTTCAAGAGATTCTCCTGCTTCAGTCTCCCAAGTATCTGGGATTACAGGCGTCCGCCATCATGCCCGGCTAATTTTTGTACTTTTGGTAGAGATGAGGTTTCACCATGTTGGCCAGGCTGGTCTTCAACTCCTGACCTCAAGTGATCCGCCCACCTCAGCATCCCAAAGTGCTGGGATTATAGGCGTGAGCCACTGTACCCGACCTCTGGTGTGGATTTTCAGTCCAACATCAATACTTCCAGATGTGTTTCTTTCTTTCTTTTGGAATGATCTGACTCTCCGACGTCACCTTGAACTTGACCAGTTCACGCCTGCACACATCCTGTTTTTCCCCTAGCTGTTCTTCCTTGCTATCCCACCCAGACCACCCCCATTCAGAATAGGATATATCGCACCCTATTTCTTGGGCTGAACTTTCTGAATAAAAATAAGGTTCCTGGTGCCGTTTATCTCCCCTGTCAAGTTTCCAGCCTGCAAGGAATTAAATGAGGCACATGATTTCCAGGCTAAGCAATTTTTAAAAACTGAAATATTACTTTAGACAGCCCAATTTATTTTCCTCTGGATTCCCATCCTTTTAACCCCACCAAGCATGGTTTTAAGCAGCTCCATCTGCTTCTCTAACCATCCTTGTGTGACCTGGGCACTTCACTTACTCCTGAATTGGTTTGTAAATTGGAAGAATTAGGGAGGCGGTTAAGATGCATTAATCATGGCTCAGGGTGGATTTATAATTGTCTGTAAATTATAGACATCCTTAGATTGCAGGGCTGGGGGATATTTCAGGATAAAAGGACCCTGAGTAACAGAATGAACCTACCGAAGTG